>JAEMOT010000407.1:51725-81482 GCA_019297695.1 Apostasia ramifera | reverse complement strand
CTTATCTGCGTGCCTGGCTGCGATTGCTCGCGCGCCCGCCTGTGCTCGCGACCGCGCGTCGTTTGCACTTTGTCCTTACATCGCCGCCGGTACTCGATCAGATTAGCTAATCATCATTGTCGGTGACTCTTCTCCGATTCAAATCACTGGTAAATTCTTTTCTGAACCTCATTAAGCTGACTATTTGATTTCAATGTAAATTATTTGCTCAACTTGAATTATCTATTTGGCTCTAATTGTGTGACCCGATAATTCCTTGAGTGTTAATTACTGTTGGATGTAACGGTGAGACATTTGTCCTAAGTTCCTGAACCTCGGATCTGATTTATTGAATTTAAATTGATGCCCTAACCTAAATTGATAAATTCTTATTTATCATACGACCCAATTTAATTTTAATTTTGAAATATCTTAATTTGCGAGATTCAAAAATCTTATTTATCATATAATTTATCTAGAAAATATTTTTCTCTTAATTAAAATAATTTACTAATCAGTTTGCTGAATATTAATATAAATTATCATTAGCACCTTTTTCCGTCCCGCATCACGCAGTGTAATGCCCATGGCCGAAAAGGGCGGGGATTGATCGTCGGGTGATGTCCTAAGAGAAAGGAATCACTGAGGCAAAGTACAGCTCCTGGCAGGCTTCTAGGTCGAATAATGAGCGGTGAGAAGGGCACAAGAATGAATCGTCCCACATCATAAAGGGAGGGAGATCCTGAGCTGTATAAGTAGATAACGTGATCTCAAATAGTAGGGGTACCTTTTGGGGCAAAATCGTGAAGCTAATGATGGAAAACTCCGTAGTTAAGCGTGCTTGGGCTAGAGTAGTACCGGGATGGGTGACCTTTTGGGAAGTGCGCAAGTCACGCAATTTTTTTAAAACCAAAGCGGATAATACCTCTACATTGAGATCACGGGATGTTACACGTAGATTGTCCTACTCGAAGATCGCTGGACTAGGTGAAACCATAAAAGTCACCTCCATATATGTGGGTTTAACAGGGGTGGGTATCTCAACTAATTGTTCAACCTCATGGCATGTTTGTTTGTGAGGTTTAAATTTAACAAGATTAAAATTAAACTTGGATAACAATATTTTTTTTATTGAAAGTTGTGAATGATGTGAAATAAAGTTAGTTATTATGTTGGAATATGTGAGGGATGTGATATAAAGTTAGTTATTATGTTGGGATATGTGAGGGATGTGATATAAGTTAGTTATTATTTTGGTAATATGTGTAGGATGTGAAATAAAGTTAATTTTTAATATTAAAAATGTGTCTGTTTAAAATTAAATCAGGTTGATTTTAAACTGCCAAACAAACATGGGCCATATGTAGTAGATATTTTTTTCTATCTATTTTAGTTTTAGCTTATCTCGGTCTGCATTAATTCTAACCCACTGAGATCGCAGTGATGCTCCACTTTCTGATACGTTGTTTTGGTTGGCCAAGAAGTTTTGAAGTTTCAAAGTGTACGTTCTCATGCTTGATCGTATTGAGACGTTCAAAATATCAATGATAACAGCTTTCTAGACTATATAGTGTAAAATATAGTTGGTAGTAACACAGGTCTTTTTGACCATTAATTCATTCCAGGCTAAGTTCATGTTTGATGCTCGAGATCTCGCCACGTGTCGTTGATTTAGATCGGTCTAAGTAGATTTGGACAGTTGATATGATTGGAGTAGATTAATATAATTTAAAAAATTTTCCTTCTAATCTATTTGAGCAGAAATCATTTATCTAGTTTTCTTTCTTGCTATTTTTAATTTGGTAGATTGTAATTTACTTTTATTGTATTTTATTTTTTGTATAAACCCTTATTTATATAAGGGGTCTATATGTGATTGCTAATTTCTTTTCTCATATGCTTATATTATTTTTAATTTTGGAATAAATTTTTTTTGAGTTAAAATCTACATGTTATATTTCGGTGAAGTGAAGGGAGTTGGGGTTTTCGGTGAAAATAGCTAAATATTTTAAAAAATTAAAATATTTTTCAACTCTTTCCTTAAATAAATCATAGATTGTAGCTACTAACAGATCCAGATCCCTTAATGTAATTTCCCTCTAATTTAATCCCCGAGAGCCTCATTCTCACCGAGCCGAACCACCGCCCGCGGTTCCCGCCCGCCCGCTTTGCTCGCCACAAATGCGGTACCCCGCCGACCGCGCCGCGCCCACCGGCGAGGTTGCCGCTCTCCGGCGAACCCCGTCCTGTTGGTCTAGTCTTGCCTCGCCGCTATCCTTGCGCGCGATCTGCTGCAGCTGCCGGTCGCAGTCGAGCTCCCCATCCTCATCCGTCGGCTTCACGTCGCTTTGCCGCCTCGCCTGGCTATCTGCCGGTCTCCGTCGACTGTGGACGGCTGCCCCGCCATCCTCACGTCGCTTGTCGCCGCATCGTGCTGCCTGGCTCTCGCCATCCCGCCATGCTGCTTTCCGTTCGTCACCAGTGAAATTACAGAGTCTCTGCTTCAGCAGCGCCGTTCAAGCGGCCTTTCGCGGACTGTAACTCCACTACACACCTCCTTCTCGGACTCCCTTCTGTGCTATGACTCCAGCTTGTCAATCTATCCAGTTGAGCTCCCTCATCACTGCCTCATCTCGGGTTTGGGTAGCTGATTCCGGTAAATCTCAAACCTAATATTTATTTCTGATTTTTCTTTTTGAGGGACAGCTGAGACTCTGAATTCAGAATTACTTGATTTGCTCACCTATGTGACCCTGAAATTAGCGATTGAATCGATTACTGTTGAATTATGCTTATTTTGAAATACTTATTTACCATGTACCTTAGCTTTGACTTACTGAAAAAGTGTCTAATGATGCTTAGAGTTGATGCTAAGGGGGTAATATATTTGTTTAAGAATAGGCTGAGAGGTAGGTAGTGATAGACTCGAATACTTTTTTAATTTCTCATTATAGGAGTTGTAAGAGATGTCCATGGAGAGTCGAAAGATAATGGGCCTTGTGGAAAGGAGGCTTGGTGGTGGAATAAAGAGGTTCAAAAAGCAATAAAGATAGAATGATATAATATGCTTCTAAAATATGAAGATAGTGAGACAATATGACTTACAAAAACTACAGAATAGCTAAAGAGGCTACGAAACTTATTAAGGGATAAAGCTAGGAATGTATAAAACAAAGTTGGAGCTAAGGATGGTGAAACGAAGATATACAAATTAGCTCTATTAGAGGAGTGTAAGGGTTGAGGCTTGAATAATAAGTTGGATGGATTGAGGACGAAAGTAGTGATAACTTGGTGGAAGATGAAGATATCTATATAGACATGGAAAATACATTTTTAACAAACCCTTTAATGAAAAATATCAAAGTTATTTTGAGGATTTAAATACTCTTAGAGAGGAAAGAAATGTCAATTATTCATGAGAGATTCAAATCTTTAAAGTGAAATAAGCTTTAAAGGGTATTTGGTTTAATGTTATCTTAATGTTATGTTATATAGATGTTATGACATTTAAATGTCATCTTTTTAATCATAATTTTATAATTTTTAGAAGATTATCTTCACATGTCATCAAACTAAACGATTATTTTCTTTAGATAACATAATAACATCGGACCAAATACCCCGTTAAAGAGGATGTTAGTCGTGTATAAGTTGTGGACACTATGGGATCTCTATCAAAGTATGGATGTGTGTAAGTGATATTAGTGCATGGTGATTTGCAAACCTTATCAATAGATACTTTATAGTAAGAGAAAATCTAATGAGTGGAGAAAGGAAGTTGTGTTTCTATTTTAAGAACAAAGGTGTATACAAACTTGTGGTATTTATAGAGGGATCAAGCTTATGAGCCATACTATGAGCTTTGAGAGTGTTACTAAAGAAAACTAAAGGGGATGAATTGATAATCAATTTAGGTTTGCCCTAGGGATGGATAGTGACCATCTTTCTTGTCAAAGGCTAGGTTGAAAAGCATAGAATTACATAAAACTTATTTTTTCTTTTTTGAAGAGTTTATTTGGTTCCAAGACCACTTTGGTCTTGCCGAAGGCCCATATATTTCATTCATTAAGGATGAGAGATAAAGTTGATAGTTTTATTGATATGAAATAAAGTTTTTTTATATTAGAGTTTATGTAAGATGTGATAAAAAATTATTTATTATTATTATTATTATTTTTTTAATTAAGTACTATTTTAGTCTTAGGCATGACTAAAGTGATTTTTGGACCAAATAGGCTCTAAAGATTTATGACGGAGTACCGAGTGAGTTTCTTTGGTGGATATTAGAAAGAATGGTGCATCCATTTAATTTATTAATATCATATTTTTGATGAAATTTATTAATATTATTAAGGATATGTATGATAGAGTAGTATCGGTGGGAGGATTACCAATAACAATTCAAAGATGTTTCGTATTATAATTGGACAACACCATGACTTGAGTCTTTAACTTTTCTTTTTGGTGATGGGCACTTGACCAAAGATATTGAAGGAGATAAAGTGAAAAGAATGTTGACTAAGCAAATTCAATGTAAGGTTTTGTGATATATGTTGTATAGGGATGATATAATTCTAATAGGTGAGAGCTTTTTTTTTGTGGTTAATTGGTGAGAGTTATCAAGGAGTCAACTGACTGGAGTTTAAAATCTTGGAGGAGCACCATAGAAGAAAAGGGATTTGATTCGAGTTGAAGTAAGAAAGAGTATGCACATTGCAGGTTTGATGATCGTGAAGAAGAAAGTGGAAATATATCAAAAGTGTTATCCACAAAGACTAGAGGAGGATGCCAATTACAAAATTAAGGATCATGGTTAAATAAAGGAGCGTGAAGCAATTTCATTAGATAAGAAGGTTCTTATCAAGTTAAAGGAAAAGCTTCGTAAGATGGTATCTAATGACAATGTTATATGAGAGTGAATGTTGGATAGTATTCATAAGATTAAGATAGCTGAGACATGGGAATTCAGATAGGGTGAGCCATTGAAAATAATTGGATTAAAGGATTGGCATGACAACTATTAAAAATAAGACCAGCGGATGGTGGAGTGTTATTGGACCATCAATTCATTATGGGCATGTTCTATGGTTGACAAATGGGATCAATTTGGATGTCGGGGAATGATTTGGCTAGGTAATGAAGATGATTGGAGATTCTCGTTCATTATGGCAATTATTTGTAAGGCAATTTTCAAATTTTGAATTTCAAAATTAAGCAATTTATTATGAGATGTTAAGACCATTTTGAGTTGCTCCACTAAACTAGGGCTGGAATTCTTCTGAGTAGCTTACATTGGCATGAAGTTTTGAGTTGAAAAAATAACCATTGCTCTTCTTTTATTTTTACACCCCTATTGATGCTTATAGTACATTGGACATATATTTTTTTATGTTAGTTTGGATAGGCTAGTTGGCATGCTTTTGTTGAACAAATGTTAATACTAATAAATGTTGATGTATTTGTTTTGTTTTACTTATACATCATTCACCGAACACTTGTAGGAATTCAATAAGCGTGTTTTAGAAGGTTTCCAAGCCACCCCTGTTTGGCATCAAGGTTTTATACGTGATGATGGAAGGCATGTTTAATCTTATAATTGTACATTTTTTTATAGTATTGGTTCCTTCCTGCTATGTTCTGTAGAGGGTTTTTTGTCTTTATTCTTCATGAGGTGAAACAATACAAGACTACTATGATGTTATATAATTGACTCAGTTCTGGTATTGGATATTTCAACTTGCTTCAGATATGCACTAGTTCCTATTTAGTAAAACATTATTTACAAATGACATAATATACATGGAATATTGAATGGCTCATGCCATTACACTTATGTTGAACAATATCATATGTATTGTTAGGTCAAATTATGTGCAGACTGTAAAGACTGCAAAATGGGAATACAGTACACGTCCAGTGTATGGATGGGGCGATGTCAAATCTAAACAAAAATCTACTGCAGGCTGGTTAGCTGCTTTCCCGGTATTTGAGCCTCATTGGCAAATATGCATGGCGGGTGGTTTGTCAACAGGTATAATTATAATAAGTAAACATAGAATTAACTTCACCCAGATTATTAAATATTCTAAAGATAATATCATGTTTAGTTGCATTTTATACTTCATATATGCTAAATATTTATGTTCATAGTTTTTTTGTCATGAATTTTTGCTGCAATTGTAACAACAGTGCTTTAGGTATAAAATGACTTTATTTCTCAATCTTTGTTTATTTGTTTTTTGTAAGATTCAAATTTGTTTCACAGGTTGGATAGAATGGGATGGAAAATGCATTGAGTTTGAAAATGCACCATCTTATTCAGAAAAGAATTGGGGTGGAGGCTTTCCACGAAAATGGTTTTGGGTATGTTTCTTCTTAAACATCAAAAGCTATTCCTCACCAAAAGGTTATGAAAAGGGTTACTTGCATCTGGGTTGTGTGGTATATGGGTACCTGCAAGTTGGTCTTTAGATGTTTAAATTACCCAAGTTTGGTCCGGGTTTGTGGTTGCTAATTAATAGTCCTTGCAGTTAGTTCTTTCCTTTTTTTTATGAATGATGTAGTTCTTTCCTTTTTGCTTGGTCAATTTAGACTAAAAATATCTATTTTAATGGAAATTGATGAAAAAAAAGTTATTTTTGAGGACCAAAATGCCCTTATTCTATTTCATTGCCTTGCACCTCATCTAACATATGCTCTTTTGAATTTATTTTGTTCCATTTAAAAATTTTCTATTCTATTTATTTTTATTTGACGAAGTGTAACGCATAAATTTACTATTTGTGTGCAAAAGTAATAGATGTTAGGTGAACTAGCACAAATTTCAAAAAGAAATTCATTAGCATGCACTAAAAATGGTTACTGGTATTTTATTTTATTATTATCCCTTCTTATTAATGGTGTTTTCCTAACTCAGTGGGGAAAGGTTTGCTTGAATACCAGAGGGTTTCAGGTTCGAAATATACTATCATAATTTCCAAGTAAAGTAGAGGAAATTATAGTATACACGGTTAAATAAAAAAATCCCTTCTCATTACTTAGGGATTGGGATCCTATAGTTCTAGGAGATGCATCTTTAGTTTCTCATATATCAATATTTCTCAATTTTAAACATCCATGAATCCTTTCTTTGTGAATATGTCTGTTTCATTTTATAATATGATCTCTTCTCAATTCTCATAGATTGAGCTTTTATGATTTCACAAGATGCCACTACACTAGTATTTCGTATATGAATACGAAATGCCAGTGCTAGCATTATGTATAAGAATACTCAGTTCCTTTTCAAATTCAAAATATAATAACATTATTCAATTTTAATTATTATCCATAAAAAGACTACCCATGAATCTTTTCTTGTAAATATATCCATTTTGCATTCTTATATGATCCCTTCTTCTTTCTAAAGGTTGGGTTTGTATAGTTTTATAAGATGTCATTGTGCAGGAATTTCATATAAGAATACCAAATGCTAACTTCAGATTGAAATAAAGCTATATTTCTTCAATTTTAGATACATACGTACTTATGTGTATACGCAAGTATTTGTGTGTACGTAGATTTATGTGTATACATAAATATCTTTGTTTATTTACATACATATTTATATATATACATACAAATAACTAAGTGAAATCTTATAGGGATATGAAACCTGCATTTTGTTAAGCTACATTCTTGTATAGGATTGGATCATATAAGACTGTACCTAAACCTATCCTAACCTAACTCGTTATATGAATATATGAACATACAATATCATATAGGAATATGGAACGTCCAGCTTTGTTAAGGTTTTGTACTTTCATGAGAATGAATTGTATAGGAGTATGAAATCTTAGATGCAGATGCAAGTTTCATATTCTTTTCCATTTTTTTTAGAACTGCACATCACCTAGTTATTATATTGTTTGAGGAGAGATTGTATTTTGCCAGATATACGTATACGAAATGCTGGCAAGGCGGTATGTCATGAAACAAAGAAACAAAGAAACAAAGCATATATTAATTTGTATTCCCATTTGGTTCAATCTAGAACTTTGTAGGATGTAATAATAGAGGCTTTGATGAGGATGAACTCATATTCTCATATGATTCCATCTCTGTCAAATGCTTCTCACACTACTATCTTGTAACACTATGGGATTTGAATTAAATGCATTGTCAGATGTATCCAAACATATGATTGGGATCGATTATGCAAAGATAGTAAATCCTTGCATTGCATACCTAAGAATCTCTTTTTCTTTTAAGCTATCGGGAAATTAAATTGACAGTAATGCAAAATCATGTTATAGCTTCCGAATTAGATATGACATTTATGTCATGTAATATTGTTTATCCAAATGCTTTTAGTTTGTAGATATATTGTTGATTAAATTACTTACTGTTATCTGGCTTTGAAGTGGTTTTTAAAGTAGTTTGTATTTTTTAAAAAGGGCAAATTACACCTAAATCTCTGAATTTAAGGCATATTATCATACAGGTTTACATTTTTAAAATTTACATTTGGGTCCCTGAGTTTTAATATAATCATTAAATGGGTTTTTTTATAAGTTTTTTATTATTAATTTTTTTTAAAATTATTATTCTACTGTCTTCTCTCTCATCCTTCCCCTTCTCTCTCGCTTTCTCTCTATGACACTGCCGATGGTGGAGAAGGCCATTGGTGGCTAAAGGGGATGCTAACGGCAGAGCAAGGGGAGGGTAGAATAGTAATTTTAAAAATTTTAATAATAACAATTTTTAAAAAAGACCCTCGATTTGTCGCCGGTCTGTTTGTTTTTAAAGTTAAATTTAATAAGGTTAAAATTAAACTTAGAAATATTTTTTTATTAAAAATTGTGAATGATGTGAAATAAAGTTAGTTATTATGTTGGGATATGTGAGGGATGTAATATAAAGTTAGTTATTATATTGGGATATATGAGGGATGTGATATAAGTCAGTTATTATTTTAATAATGTGTGTAGGATGTGAAATAAAGTTAATTTTTAATATTAAATTTTATGTGTGACCTGATATGTCAGGTTAAAATTAAACCAGGTTAATTTTTATTTTCAAAACAGACGGGGCCCTAATGATTATATTAAAACTCAGGAGTTAAATGTTAAAATTTTAAAAACATGAATCTGCGTGATAATGTCTTAAACTCAGAAACCTAAGTTTAATTTACCCTTTTTAAAATTCTTTCCATTGGGTTCTCTAGGTTTGATGGTGTTAAGGACCTTAATGTGATATGAACTAATCCCATGAGCCTATATATAAATTGTATATCAATCTAATTATATTTATCTCATAGTATAGATTCATCTGGCTTTTGCATATGGTTTCAAGGCCAGCTTTGCACTCGTATCTCAATTTCTCCTTTCGTCATGTTGTGGTTCATCAACATTGCCACCTATCTAAGGTTTTTATTTTACTTCCACCATCTTCCAGCACTAACTGCGTGTTGACACTTTTCCCTTGCATGCCTGCTAGGACTCTCTTTTTTTGTCATTGGAAGCACCCTTGCTTTCTTTTGACGAGGTCCCAACTCCAGCGCCAAGTACCTTTTGCCCCTATCTTCTCTTTGGCAAGGCCCTAGCTCTGGCACTAGGCCCATTTGTTTTATCTCTACACCTCCATCTTAGTCTCTAGCTCCAAGATTACCATTTACGAATCCTTAGTTGTCTTCATTGCCCCTGCACTATAGCGTGCTCGTAGCCTTGGCTTGCTCTGCTCGTTCTTGAGACTTTTCAGTCCCTCCATGTCACTCGTGTTGCACTATGCTTAATGGTGTACAATGTGCGCCCTTTTCCCTTTATAAACCTTTATTCATCATCTTTTTTTTTTACTAAATCCAAGGAGTTTGGGCATCTCTTCTTGCCATAGAGATCTCTTAAATGTCTTCAATAACTTCTTCAATGACCTCCTCTTTGGTAATTTCTAAAGTCACTATATCACCTCTCTCAAGATCTATGATTATTACTAGAGAAAAGTTGAATGAAAAGAATTATGCTCATGGATTGCAGTAATGAAAGTAATGTTCATAGGTTAGGAACAGTTTGAGCTCTTGACTAAGAAGGCTTCAAATATACCTTGAGAATGATAGGATAACTCGTAGGAAGTTTGATGCTCAACTTCTATCCTTACTTTTGCAAGCTATTGATTATACTTTGATGAGTATCTTCCGATGTTTCTTCTTTTGCAATAAGAATTGGACACAAGATTGGAATTTCTCGAGCATATAAGGTGATTGGAAAATTATTCTAGCTCTATTATATAGGCTTGTTCGAGGCATTCATGGCACATTTTGGATTTTACTTTGATAAGTTTTTTACATCATGTTCCTCCACACTAGTCCAAAACTTGAACATGACATGCCAGATCTTAGAGGACAACTCTATATCCTTTCTCTCGGACACATCCACGATATCTGTCCCTATTGGCCTGTGAAGGTGTAAAGGAGGGATGCAGTAGACAAGGTGGGCATGGACTTAGTGTAGCTGGGCATTCCAAGAGTGAGATATTTGAAGAGATGTGTTATTCCTTATATGGATATCCTCCTTTGCCTCGCACACTGCCAACATAAGTGGATCTTCTTAGTGGCCAACCTTTTAGTGCTAGATCTACAATCTCCGTTCTTGTTAAAGAATACTTCAGACTACTTTAGTTTTAGGCTTCTCAAAGATCTAGTTCTCTGCCTATAACCTTTTTGGCACAGGCGGGCACATTAGCAGCCTCTCTCACACTACTAGCCCTACTCTTCGGACTCTTAAATCAAGCTCCTTTTAGCATATGTCGTAACTTAGAAAACCTCCTTGTCATACCAAGGTTACACTTATTGATGGTTCAATATCCCCAATAAAAAACATCACAAGGGTTACTCCTACTCCATTATTGTTATTATTTGTCTTTATTTGCCTATGTTTCCTCTAAATTTATTGTGTTTTAGTTAACTTACAAAATCCTTAAATTATTTTATAACATTTATTCCTAACTTTGTTTGTATCTGGGATCCATATATTGGAAAGTTGATTGATACAGAGCATGAGTCTCAAGGGCTTCATTAGCTTGCTATGGCTCTTTCATTTTCAACCCTTGTGGTCGAAATTACTCCATTGCAGATCCAGTCATGTTAGGCACCTAGGTTTGCAAAATCTACAAAAGATAGCTCTTAGTATTTCTTATGTTTTTGTCATCTAGGGAAGCAATATTGGTCTAATTTCCTTAGTCGAGTCAATAAGAGTGCTTCCACACTATTTAATTTAGTTCATGTAGATGTTTGGGGTCTAGTCGTGTCATTTTTTAATAGGCTTTATATATTTTGCAACCTTTGTTGATGATTATTCAAGAATGTCATTGTTATTTCTAATGAGACTATTTTGAATTATTTTCTATATTCACTTTGTTCGTACTGAAATTCATACGTGATATGGTGTTCCTAGTCGTGTCTCACATAGTGATAATGTTAAAGATTACTTCTCATGTATCCTTCAATCATGTTGTCAAGTCAAGGGATAGTTAATCTTCTTTTTGTTCATATACAAAATCATGTTGTTAAACCAAATAGCAAGCATTTACCAAATAACAAGCATTTGATTGAGACTGCATGTACCCTTCTATTTTATATAAGAATTCCCTGGTATGGGCACAGTACAGTCCTCACAGTGTACTACAGTATCAATTGCATGTCCTTTATGATCAGAGCCCATTTTCTATTCTCTTTCCTAGAGATGCAGCTTATTGTCTCCTTCCATATATATTTTGTTGCATCTATTTTATCCATCTTGTATCCCTTGACCGGGATAAGATACAATCAATAATGTGTAGTCCTGGGATACTCTTGTCTCCATAAATAGTACCATTGTTATTCCTTTGAGATGCATTAGGCTTTCATTTAGCTAACGTGATCTTAGAGTCCACCCCTTCTTCACTAATACACCTACTACCTCAAAAAATGTCTCAGAGGCTTTTTCAGTTCCGGTTCCTTTATGTACTCATTCACCTTTGTAGAACATTGGTACCAGCTACAAAACACTAGGTATATGGTTGGTGACCTTGGCTTGAGAACAAGTTCTGTTTTGCTTTGCAAGGTTGCTTGGCATGTCATTTGTTAGTGTTGGAAGAAGAACCCTAAGCTTTTCCCCATGAAGTCAAGAAGGCAGAAGACAAAAAGGAATGTGCATAGCCAATGACATCGATGCCATCCACATTCTAAAGTCCATGCTACAAGGAACCTACCCTCTCTGATGAGCATACTAAGGAGAAAGAGATGAGCTAGCAAGTAGAGGCTGGAGCTCGAAAGAGTTCTCTGTTTGACTCCACATGAAAAGGGAGATGATAGTGGCCATCTTCTACACTAGTAGCCAGAGAAACCTTGTGTCAAGAGCATTGGTGGAAAGATTGACCCTCCTATTCCAGCCACGTCCCAGTCCAGCATGCTAGGTTTGCTCCTAAACAATATAGGGGTTTAAGTTGATTGCAAATGCAAAGTTAAGCTGCAATCACATTGGTCTTTATCAGTAAGGTAGACTATTAAGTGCTAAGTGGCTTTCTGGAGATCTGCTAAGTGCTACTTGCGTCACTTTATCTTTATTGTTGCTCAATAGTACTACCACTCCATCACTGAGAATTGAACAGTTTCGTGGAGGAAGTGGATGTCAATATGTTGTACACCAGAATCCTTGAGCAATCACAACTAGTTCCGTGGCTTTGAGTCAAAGTCGAATACGTAAGTCATGTAAGTTTGTTGCTTCTATGAAGGCATTGGTTCCAAGAGTACTATGATCTATTCTAGGAAGCTCGATGAACCTTGCTATAAGTAATGTTGAACATGAGATCTAGCTATTGTCAAAGACGCCACTACGGAGCCTTAGCTTGTACAAAGGCTTGGTAGGGGGAATGAGGAGTTCAAGTAGCAAGTGAAAACATTCCTCGAGATAAAGCCGACCTGCTCACTAATTGAATCACTTATTCCAATGGTGCCCAAGATTGGAGTTAGTGCATGTGCGTCAACTATAGGACACTCAATGAAGTCGTATTAAAAAAAAGTATCCTCTACCCAAGTAATGTGTGAAGCTTGACATCCAGCCAATGTATTAACAAGCCTTACATAAACAGCAACGTTTAAGATCCGAGAGGGCTTGTACAAGTTACCCCTTGATGCTATTTGACCTTTCAACTCACTGACAATTTTCATGCACTTGATAAATGACATTCTGCGTCCTTATCTGAGAATTTCAGTGGCAGCCTTATGTGTAGCTCGACTATAACATTCTGTGTCTCATATGTAAAGGTATTGTCGGCTTTGGCTTTAAAGCAAATTACGTGACTTGAGTATTTTCAACAATGTTACTCATGTAGGACTACTCCAGCTCAGGCTCGCTTTATTGCGGAGTTCGAACACAACTGACGTACAATGCTTCATCAGGCATGTCAATATGTGACCAGGTTCCCTTGAGATTTCTTTGTCAGATGCAGGAGAACTGAGAAAACCCTGCCTTCTTGACATTCTTGTATCAGTTTTGGTTTGGTTTGCATCATGTGAATCTTTTCAGATCAAACCTAGATCATGTTCTGATCACTTTACTATAGTCCTTTGTCCATATTCTACGAATTTTCCTGAAGTCTAGAAAATTCTTGCTTTGTTTATCTGTAAAATCTATTAAGTTTCAAATCTAGAGTGCTCTGTTGCTTTACAGTGAAATATGTAATGATCAGATGGTCGCCTTTCAGTGAAGCATGTAATAGATGGCCACCTTTCCATATCAAACATCATTCCTCTCATATTTAACCTATTCTGGCTTTGAGCTTCTAGCTTTTTCCAATGATCAATTTGGATGTGCATGGGCTAAATAAATAGTTGCCAAAAAAACAGACCAAAGTGAAGTCCTATTTATAAATCTTTCAAACAGATGCCATTTATGATATATGGGAACCATTGATTGAAATAAATCAGCCAGGAGTAATATGATTCTGATTGAAATATCTGATTTAGCCAAGGAAAAAACTTGTTTTGCAAATAACTGCTGGTCTTGATTGCTTTATGTCTGACAGTGAATTTCTATTCGTACCTTCTAATTTAGCTTATTCTTTTTTTACGAGCTTCAAGCCCCTGGACTGTGTTATCAGCAACATTGCTTATGATTATTTTACTAAAACAAGGGGCGGATTATTGAATAGCTTTTAGTGTTTTAAAGGCAGTTATGCATTCTCGTGTCGACTGAACTATAATAGCTTGATTTTATTGTTATACTTGAACTTTCTTTTTTGTTTGATCTCAAGTAAATTGATGTTAATATTGGATACTAGATGCTTTGGTGATTAGAAGTTTCCTTTATTATGGTGGGATTACAGATTCAGTGTAATGTATTTGAAGGGGCTTCCGGTGAAGTTGCTTTGACTGCTGCAGGTGGCCTGAGGAAACTTGCTGGAGTTTCTGATAATTTTGAAAATGCAGCCTTGGTAAGCTACTTTCTGATTTCTGGTATTTTGGGTTATTTACCACTGCGTTAACTTATAGATTCATGGGATATAGTTTACGAGAAGCAGCACCTTCATTATCATATACATGGAAAATTTGATCAATCTTCTCCCCTCCTACCTTCTCTTGTGCTGAATTGAAAATATGACCTTTGTCCCTTGTGATTTATAAGTTTACTTGAATCATTATCTCTTCTAAATGCTACACAAAAACCACATGACGGCTATCTCTCACAATCAAACGCTGCTCGTCTTGTGTATGTCATATATCGAATATTTGAATTCTAATAAGGGAACCTGCAATTGAGAGTATTACGGTAAATCCTCCACAGATCTAAGCATGTAATGTACACTTTCTTAAAGAAAACTTTCATTTCCTCTCCATTGTTGTCGTCGGATGAAAAAGAATCTATGCCTTTTGTGTGTCAGATCTCTAATATCATGTTTCCATTGCAGCATATTGATTAAGTTTTCTTTTAATTCTATTAATTTCAAGTATCGAAAATTCAAGTCAATATCATAGTATAGCATCCAAAAAAGCTCTGTGATTTTGTTATGTAGGAAAATATAGCTTTAATCTACTTTTCAACAACAACAAAGCCTTGCTCTCAACTATTTGGGGGCAGCCCTTAGTTCAAACTACTTGGGGTCGGCTACATGGGTCTCTGTTCCCCATTCATTTTTATGTAAAGCAATACTCTCTGTGAGACAATCATTTCTAAAGCTATCTATTCATCCATCTAAGCATCAATGTCTCAATTGTTATAATTTTATAATATTTTGTTAGTAAATTATACATTCACTCCCATATAATATAGTTGATTGAACAGTCTACAAATGAGATCCTTGAGTCTTAAGCATATAGCTATACATGACTACTCATGTTTATAGACCTATTAATAACATTGTTATTTGCAAACTTAGCTCAACGCATGGCTGGATCCAGTATCGATCATTCTATCAATTTGACAGTTTTATAACCTCATATTAACTACCTTAGTCTAGCCTTCAGTATAGATGAGCAATGGAAATCTTAAGTTGGTGCCCAGAAAATGTCATGAGGTTTCCAAAAATAACTTGTGAACCTAATTGCCCTATCAAAACCAATGGACTTTAGCAACCATGTAATCTCAAAATGCCACCAAGAAAAAGACTATCCACAATGATACATACTCCATTTATTTCTTCCAAATTTGTTTACCACAACTTATATCCTGCATGTACCTTTTCTCTAGCCTTCTCACCACGTCATTTCATATACTTAAAACAAACTCACTTTTTCCCTTTTTCTATGTGAAATGTAAGTTTGATGTAAAATGATAATAATAATAATACTTGGAGTTATGTAAGATGAGAAATAAAGTTGATTTTAATGTTAGAATTTGTATTTGATATAAAATACAATTGATTTTTAATGTTAAAATTTGTATTAAATATGAAATAAAGTTATTGAAATTTTTTATGAATTTGATACAATATTAAAAGAAAATATGGGCTCTTTTGAGCCTTGAACTGGACAAAGCTAAGTGTTTTTTAAGCTTCTTTACATACGTCCATGTTGACAACAATATGATGGTGTTGCTTGTGGAAAGTGGGGCGTGTCTCACCCTTTTCCATTTGATACTACAACCAGGCTTCGATATAGCACGTCACAAGCAGGGTACATCCCACCTGTTGTTAATATGAGAACAATCCATAAAATGAAGTGATACGCTTTACATTGGCTGTCAACCTATTGCACCGGTTATGCAAAAATAATCAATAAAGCTCAAAATAGGTGGACTTATGTATACTTTCCATTTAGATGGATGATATTCCTAATGTGGCAAACCTATTTTTCTCAGATTGGCGTTCACTGTGGTGGACGTTTCTATGAATTTGTGCCCTGGACTGGTACTGTGAGCTGGGAGGTTGCTCCCTGGGGTCACTGGTATATGTCTGCAGAGAATGACAAATATATGGTGATCTCCTGCAGCCTAAATTTGCATCAGTAGTTTTTAGTTTTGTCGCACTTGCTATTTCCATTGATTTCTTAGTTCTTCGCTCTATCAAGAAATCGGCGTTTATTTGCAGCCATCTTTTAAGTTATTTTCAGATCTCTTATAATCTGTATGGTTACCTAACGTACTGTTCTTATGGAAAAATTTGTTGAGATGCAGGTGGAATTAGAGGCCACGACAGAAGAGCCAGGCACTCCACTGAGGGCCCCAACCATTGAAGCTGGACTAGCAACAGCATGTAAAGATACCTGCCTTGGTGATCTCAGATTGCAATTGTGGGAAAAACGATACGATGGCGGCAAGGGCAAGGTACATGGATCTTTCATCTTTCACTGTTAACTTCATAATTTTAAATGTTCGGTATCCGACGGAGTTGAACCTGTCAAAGATTAAAGCAGGACCTTGCTTCTAGTTCAACATTAAATATGATTTCAGCTTAATGTACATACATCATGAAACATTATAAATGAAAGAATTGTTTATTTGGGGTACATGAGTTTTCCCATCTTGATAATTATATATGGTGCTGAATGCTAACCTGCAAAGAGAAAACATACAAATAAAATAAATATTGCAGAAATGAGGATGCTAAGGTGGATGTGTGGACATACACAAAAGAATAGAGAAAGTCGGCTTAGATAGTTTGGACATATAAATCGTAGGCCAATTGAAGCTCCAATTAGAAAAATCGATTTATTAGATCTTGCCCATGTACAAAAAGGAAGAGGGAGACCAGAGAAGACATGATAAGAAATTATAAGGAGTGATCTTAGTTATTTAGGCTTAGATAAGAATTTGTTATGTGATAGAGACTTTAGAGTGCAATGGAAATAAAGGATTCATGTAGCTGACTCCACCTAGTGAGATTAAGGCTTTGTTGTTGTTGTTGTTGATAATTTGCTATCACAAAAGTAAAACTGAAGATGAAACTTGCAGAAACCACGCGTTTTGAGGATCGCAGAAGTTAATCGAAATCCTTGTTTAATAAAACCTATATGCCAACATGATCAAATGAGTCTTTACTGATGACTGGAGTTGATAGATACATATTTGCTTGCAGATGATCCTTGATGCCACCAGCAACATGGCAGCCGTTGAAGTCGGCGGCGGGCCATGGTTCTCGACCTGGAAGGGGACAACCGCGATGCCGGAGCTGCTTGGCTGGGCTCTTCAAGTTCCAATAGATGTGGAAAATTTCTTCCCTGTCCCAGTTTTCAAGCCCCCTGGACTGTGACAGCATTCTCCATGATTTCTCCATTGCCACCCGATTCATCTTTTGGCAGGTTTGGCCTTAAAACTTTAGATTGTGATAATAAAGAGAATTCTGATGATTGATTAAAAAAAAAACGGTTGGTCATATATAGGATTTCTACATACAATATCATCATCGATCGTCATCAATTTTTCGGCATCGATATCATCGTCATCTGTTGCATGGGGGTACAACACTATAATTAGTAACCAAACTAATTTTGAAAAAATTCTATGCATGATTTAATTTATTAGATTATCCAGTGTATCCAATTCTTAATCTATTGCATAATTTATCGGATTAAACTCGTTACTAACTTTGAGCTATGAAAATATTCCGGTTAGATAGCTCAATCTTAAGCTCAATAATTGGCTCTCATTAATTTGTTTGTGAGCAAGCTCATATACATTTAAGTTCACAAATGTGAAAACTATAAACTTCTTATTAAGGATATTAATGTATTCACGAACAAGTTCATTGTCCTGTTAATTCAAATTTCATGGATGTTTTCTAATTAATAAATAAAATTTGCTAAAATTCTTAAAAGAGAATTACATCAAGTTTTATAATCAAGTGTGTTCATAAATTTTATATGAATAATTCACAAGCATTATTGAACTAAACACTAATATGTTCGGACTTGTTAATTTATAAATTGAGCTTTTAAAATTATGTCTAAGTTTATTTGATATTATTAATGAATTAAATATGGACTAGCTTTTATAAAATTAAGCATTGAGATATTCGTCAAACACTTGGTTCATTTACGGCTCCAATTGAGTGTTAGGTGAGTAGGTTTTGTATGGATATATCCTACTATACAATATTTAACAGTATGTTATGTAGGATTAAGTATGGGTTTAAGAGGGAGGTGAATAGATTTTAATTAAAATTTAATTTATTGTAATTATAATATAATTAAATTAAAATTAAATTAGCAATAATATTAGTAATGAATTTGTGAAAGCAATAATAAGATGTGTAAGAGAGTAAGTAAATTCACATACACAAAAGACAGTAATTTAATAAGATTTGATATTTTATAGTATTTAGTTCTCGTCTACATGACAAACAAACAAATTATTCACTAGAGCACTTCTTTGATCAAAGATGGAGAAGTCCGTACAAATCAAAACCAATAAGTTATAAATTAATCAAAAGTTTTTCCTATTAATTATAAGTGTGAAAATAATTAAACCAAAAAACTAATAAAAGATGTACAATAAAAATAAATCAATTTCTCTCTTACTTAGTATTGCACCTTAAAGAGTTTAGAGAGTCGATCCAGCTATAACCACCGGAGAGCTTAATTTTTTTCTTAATCACCTATTAATCACTCGTTAATTAATTATTAATTTTTTATATTAAGGGGGTTAGTTCTTAGTTAATGGGATTTAAATAACTAAGTTAGAAGATCATTAATATATCTCAAAATCTTTCAATTATTTATATAGAGAAGGTCTGCAATGACTAGTAAAAGGTATTGCCAGACTGTCTTTAATCGATCAAATAATTAGCCATTAGATCTTTAACGGTCATATGTCAAACTAATATGGTATGCATTATATTGAAATTATCAAAATCGAAACTGTCGAAAAGTACAGCACAAATGAAAAAATTGAAAATTCATAATTGACTAGTAAATATTCATAATTTCCATATGCTCTTGGATTTGCCATGTATTCTCTTCAGATAATTAAAATTAAAATCCTTTTAATATTATTTATTAGAAGATTATATCAAAATAAATCTTCTATTGAGGAGCTTTTAGGCAGAGCTTCCTGTGTGGACAAGTTCTCACAAAGCCCACCACCTTCCTTCAAAATTTTTTTGTTGACTGCAGCAGTCAACGTATGCCTTTTACGGCTTTCTAAAGAGTTCGCACATGTGATGTAGACGAGAGGAGAGAAGCCCCGAAGAGGAAAATTATCGTCGAAATTTGGGAACAATTAAAAGATGGTGTTATCTTCGTACATATTAGTTGGTGTAGAAACTACAGAAAAAAGAGAAGAAGAAGAAGAACGTGGGCATTCTCGATGGCTTAAAGATTCTACTAGAGAGAGTTTACAGGTTTTTTTGAAATCCTGAATGTGGCAATCGTGTTTTTAGGATTCAAAGTTTGGTTTTCTATTAGTGGAATTTTACAAGAAAAACGCATTAACAATCAACGATTCTGTGAATTGCTGCAATCCCTCGAATGATGAAGTGGGTGACCAGCACTTGTTCAAGATTCAGACTGTTGTGATTCTGCAACTGTTGAACTTCTAATTTTAAAATTCGGATTTGTTCTTGATCAAAAACTGTACATTTTCAGCCGTTGAATACCTTCGTGTTAAATAAAAAAATTTCTTATGACGAGTCTACAGGTCTCAGTCAGATGAGTTTGTTGGATCAAAAAACTAGAATTTGTTGAAACCGTGTTTCTTGGTCGAGATTGAACTCGGCTTAAAGGCTTGTCATGAGGTCAAAGCTTTTCCTTATCACGTGCGATTGTGTCAATTGAGCAACATTTGTAGCATATAATTTTTTATTTGTAATATTCATAATGTAAATAATTTTTAGTAAGTTTAGCCCAATTTTGTATAGTTGACTTATGGAGATCAATTGGAGTCGAAATTAGGCCAAACTTACTAAAAATTATTTACATTATATCTGTTACAGCTAAAAGATTATACATACAAAGAAACAAAAGTAGAAAAGTTAGAAAAGTCAGAAAGCAACTAGAGGGAGAAAAGCATTTTTTATTTCTTTTCTAAAAATCATTAAGTCTTTTAACAATCTGAAATTAAGTCAACAGATACAAAACAAATTGGATAATTGGATAGTTTTAATCTTTGCCTAGTTGAGTAATTAAAATCTATCTCCAAATCAAGTTAATTTACTAGTACATGTATTTAATCGTTTCTTTTCTTATATATCATCATATTCTCTTATCTCATTTTGTGAAGAAATTATTCGGTCTGGCAAGCCAAGCATGTCAGCTCATGCGAGAATGGTGTCACACTGCGTGGCTGCGGTGTCAAACAGTCTAGCATACTTTACCAGACAGTTTAATATATTCCACAATATGAGTAAACATTCATTCAGTCCTGTTACTATAACTTGAGATTAGGTAGATCTTCTTCAATTAATACTTATTTGATTTTAAGTTATATCTATTTTTCTGAATAAATAGTAATTATTAGTACATGTGTATCTACTCATGTGATGAAATAGATTAGATCATTCGATAAAATTAAGAGTGATAATATATGACCCGATCCGTAAACCCGACCTGAACTCTACCTGCAAATTTCAAGTATGGGTCATAAATTTTGACCCGTTAATTAAAGGGGTCGGGTTCAGATTAGACATAATCGAGTCGGGTAAAGTTCAAGTTAGGCATTTATTAAAAAATACTCTATAAATAAGTCAAGTTGACTCGTCAACCCAACCCAACCCATTTATTAATCAGGTTGGGTTCGGGTTGAGGCTATTTGGGCTAGATGTATTTGGATTCGATTCGAACCCGACTCGCCAACCCATTTTGTCACCCCTAATAGAATATATTGAACCATCTAGTCAAGCCAACAGGATGGTCTGTCGTTGAGCCCGGTCAGGCCAACCGGACCGCCAATCTATCGTCGTTTTGTTTTCGCTTTGTCTGCTTCACCATCAAGTGATGTATGTTGTGAGTGCACCACAGCCATGTGATGTGCAGAGATTTCTATATGAAAAATACGTATCGGAGTTTGAAGAAGGGCCCCTCGATCATTCGCGAAAGAATAGCTAACGCAGTCCGCTCATTGACCAGATAATTTCACCATTCTCTAAATCAGGACACTAACGTCAACCAAAACCCTAACAACTTGCAAGCCATGAGAAATCTCCATGGGCCACATTCACAGCTCATCCCTGCGACTTCCCCTCCCATCGTCATCCTCATTCCTTCATCAACACACCAAATCCTTCTTATTATATAATAAGCTCTCCGATGGCAGATCGTTAAATCACCGAATCCAGCAAAACCCAAGCGAGAGGAATGGACGGGCCTCGTCCTGAAGCCTCGGAATTCGCCGGCGCAGATCCGACGGCCCGTTCTCCGGCGGCGCCGGCGGACCCTCCCACGACTTACTTTGATGCTCCACAGCATCCTCCGCCGCCACCGCTGGCCGCTCCAGCGTCCACTTTTGGCCCACAGTCAGTGCCGTATACTCCGCCGCCCGCCGCTATCAGAACTCCGGTGGCCTCTCCGCCGACAAAAGACGTTGGAAGGCCATGGTCAACGGGGCTGTTTGACTGCAGCCTAAACCAGACGAATGGTATTTTTTTTTGAATAATTAACTAAATGTAACACAATTTAATTTTATTTATGTCTTATCCATTCATTTTTAATTAATTACACTATACACACTCAAAATATTATAAAATCTTACATACACACATTTGACTTAAAACTTAATCAAAATCTATTTAAAAAAAAATATTCTGTTAGTAAATCATTAAAATTACGATACATATTTTTCTCTTCCTCAATACCACACTAAAGCACTGATTTGTCCTAAAATCAATTCACGTCGCGAATATCTCCTTCCTTTGCCGTCACCTAAATATTAAGATTTTAAGATTTTTCACTCAAAATATATTTAAATATTCTTAAAATAATATAATGAACGGTTTAGATTTTTTGTAATCTAATTATAGTTAGATTATTAAAAAATTATGATTACTCATTATAATAAAAATAAATTAAAATGTGTGTATGTAAAATTTTATAATATTTTGAGTGTGCATAACCTAACTAACTAAGAATGAATGAATAAGGCATAAATAAAATTAAATAGTGTGGCATGTAAATAATTAATTTTTTTTTTTTTTATTGCCTAAAATTTATTGGCTATTTAATGATATTCATGTTAGCTTCTATATTTTTTTTCCTTTTTTTTTTTTGCTCTTCAGAAATTTTTTTTTTAAAAGAAAGTTTGGGAACTTTTGTTTCTTCAATTTGAATTACTAAAGATAATTATCACTTTACTTAAATAAAAATCATACATACAACAAAATATTTAGTAATTTTTTTAGATTTTACATCCAACTCTAAATAATTACAAAACTTATTAAAATGCTTCAATTTCAAATTACACTTCACATATTCTATTTGCTCCCATCATAGCAACTTACTTAAATTTGATTCTTATTTTAATCATAATTAAAAACTTTAGCAATATCTAAATATTTGAATTGCAAAAATATAAAATTATGAAAGCAAGTAAACAATCCTATTCGATATTAATCCCCACTTCATCGCAAGAGCTAAAGCATCTTATGTTAGAAACTGATCATGATGTATAAATAAAATATTTTTTTTAATAAAAAATATTTACAAAACGAGATTAAGATATGTAAAATATAATTTATAATTGAATGTAAAATTTATGATTTTTACTAAATATATAATATTAAATATATAATTCCCCTTAATTAAATTCCAACAACAACAAAGTATAAACATATATAATATACATACATAGACAAAATTTTATTTTCTCATTTTATATATTTATAGAGGCAATAAACAATAGCAAATATAAAATAATTCATAGCTCTAGTTTAGCCATCACTCGACCGTTTTCAATACCTCCACGAAATCACACTATCCGCCTCCCATGCCTTATTTTTTAAGAATAAATACCTGCATGCCACATCATTTCACTTTATGTATGCGTTACTCATTCATTCATAGTTAATTACGCTAAGCACACTAAAGCGCTGATCTGTCCTAAAATTAATTCACATCGCGGATGTTTCCTTCCCTTACCACAACCTAAACATCAAAATTTTAAGATTTTCACTCAAAATATATTTAAATATCCTTAAAATAATATAATGAACAGTTCAGATTTTTTGTAACCTAATTATAGTTAAATTATTGAAAAATTATAATTGCTCATTATAATAAAAACAAATAAAAGTGTGTATGTAAGATTTTATAATATTTTGAGTGAATGAATAACGCGTAAATAAAGCGAAATAGTATGATAAGTAGGTAATTATCCATATTTTCTATAACCTTCTAGCCCTCCAAAACTGCCTATTTCTTCACCGCAATGACAACTTCAAAATTTCAAGCATAAAAACGCCTACATTGTGATGTTGTCTTCCTAAAATTTAAGGTAATACTAGAAGTTGTATTCATTCAATATATATATTATATTAAAAGTTGTAATGTTCAACTTCAAGTTTATGTTTAGATCAGAATTTGATTAATATGACTATAAAAGATATACAAATTTTAGAATTTGTTTTTTTTTTTTCTTTTCATTTTTTTTTTCCTTTTTTGTTTTTTTGCAGCGATCATGACGGCATTCTTCCCGTGCGTTACTTTCGGTCAGATTGCAGAGGTCTTGGATGAGGGAGAAACAAGTAAGCAATGAGACTTTTATTATATAAAAAAATGCTATACATATACATTTTTATTAACTAATTAATATATTAATCAATTATAATTAAAAATTTTTAATTTCTAAATATTATAATTTAATCTACTAAATTAAATACTTCAATCAGGCCATTAATCAACCTTCCTCTGATGTTTTTTTATGTAATCTTTTTCTAGAAAAATTTAATTAAATTCAATTAATAAAACACGCTTTTATATATTTTATTTTTACGTATAAATATAAATATATATATATATATATACATTAAAAACATACTATAAGTACATTTCATTATTTGAAAATCAAATAAATAACTACAATCTTTTTATTAGATGTTTGATGAAAACAAAACACACGGTCTCTTAAAATATAAATATATTTTATTAATTAATAATATATAATAAATTTAAGTGTCAAATATATAATAATAAAGAGTATTCTTCATCATATAAGTAACTGCCACTTTAATTTTAAAGTCTGCAGAAATGATAAAACTTCAAATGAATATACTATAAAGACTAAAAAGCAGAATGATCATGCTTAGGATTGAAATTAAGCAATATAAAGATCTCTTCTAAATGAAAAGAATCTGAGGAAAAAAGTATAGTTAAATATAACTTGTCTAGAACTTACTGGGAAAAAAAAAGACGATAATTTAAAGAAAAAATCGCGACCCGCATACAATGACTTCGTGACCTCAAGCCCTGAGATGCAATTTAACCTAAATTAAAAATGAATAAAATCCCATTTATTTGGAAGTTAAAAATTAACCTGGTTTAATTTTAACTTAACATATCACATCACACATAAAATTTAATATTAAAAATTAATTTTATTTCACATCCTACACACATTATTAAAATAATAATTAACTTATATCACATCTCACACATATCCCAATATAATAACTAACTTTATATCACATCCCTCACATATCCCAACATAATAACTAGCTTTATTTCACATCATTCACAACTTTCAATAAAAAAAATATCTCTATCGAAACTTAATTTTAAACTTGTTAAATTTAATCTTACAACTTAAATTTAATTTGTAAAAGATTTTTTTTTTTTAAGAAGGACCCTTAATTTAGAGGATAAATGATTGATAGTTTAATGTAATGTTTAATTGTAGGTTGCACATTGGGCAGCTTTATGTACATTCTGATGGTGCCAGCTTTGTTCTCTTGCTGGATCATAGGATCCAATTACAGGAAGAAACTGAGGGGAAGATATAACCTGGTTCAGGCCCCATCAGAGGACTGGACTATCCACCTCTTCTGCTCCTGCTGTGCTCTTTGCCAAGAGTACAGAGAGCTACAGAACAGAGGCATTGACCCCTCCCTAGGTATCATTCACGCATCCCTTTGCTCCTTAAATCCAACCTATCCGACCAGGCTCGATATAGCACGAGCGAGCTTGCTTGCTTGACTACACGATATTGCTAATCGGTTAGGATTTCGTTGGTAGCTCGAATGGCTAAAAACCGGTTCCGATTTGGCACAAGTAGAAGGTAATTGTATGATCACTGATGCCACTTCCTTCACAAATACCTACCATAAGACATAAATTCCTTGGGATCTAATCTGGTTTTGCTCAAAGAATGTGTATAAAATAAATCAGGTTGACTGAGTTGACATGACGAACCAAATCAACTCGATGCCGGGTCGGATTGGGATTGGTTGGAACCATACAAAATGTTTTCCAAACCCAAGCCCGCTGGACCCAAGCTAACATTCCTTTCACTTTTCCCACTCCCCTCTTCTCCCTCACCTTTTTTGACCTCGGCAAAGCCACCTCTCCTCTGCAACAACCATTGACCGCCTCCCTGTTCTCCATTCCAGTAAATCCATTTCTCTATTGAGGCCTCACTTATGCTGCAGCATCGACAAGAGAAAGACAGCTCTCCTCAATGTGAAAGCAGCATAGCCTTTACATCATGTCAACTCACCTCATGCACCCTCATAGCCGAAGTTATCAGAGTTGGAGACAGGATGAATAAGTGTGTGTTCGGCATAATATAACGAGTTGTGCGTGCGTGGCAAAATATTTTATGAGCTGATTTCATCCAATCTAACTAAGATTAATGCATGAATGTCTACGATTTCATTGTGAACAAATTTTGCATGCTGAATTGAACTTTGAATTGTCACAGGATGGATGGGTTATCTAGCACAGCAACAGGGGACAAGCACGGTTCCTCCCATGAACCAATTTATGAGCAGATAAAACTGAACTGGTAATCATACCTTGAGCGTGATGGCCCCTCTCTTCACTACTACACGCATTGTGTTGAAGGATACAACGAAACTGTATCATGTTCTTGATCCTTTCTTCAGCTGAAATAGCATTCGCAGTTACCATTAAGGGGGAAAAACAGCATTATTTGTTTACAATATAGATTACAAGAATAAAAAATGTGAACAAGTTTTGTTTTAAATCATCTATGAATAGATTACTCCTGAATCGATTACTTTCCATCTCAGTAAATATGATGAAATGATTAGTTTAGGATCATTAAATATATTGTTATGGCAGTTGATTGATGTTACTGAATATGCCATGCAATCATAAAGAAGAAAAGAGAGTAAAATGATAACAGAAACGAAGAAAAAAAAAGTATAGAAAAGGTAACATATAAAAATTAAAAAATAATAAGGGCAAATTACTGATAGATATCTATAATTTACCTATAGTTATAATTTGATTTACATTTTTTGAAATCCTTCGCTTTGATCTCTAACATCTTTTTAAACCATTCACTTAAGTCACTAAAATTAAATTAAGGACATAAAAGTAAAGCAAAATAAAGATCTTATAGGGCCCTATGGTTTAATTTAAAAACCTGAACAAAAAATTTTAAAAAATGTAAACCAAAATGTAACAATAGGTATTTGTTTGATATAATTATATTAAAAGATAATATAAAATCAATCCAACATCACCTCCTTTCATTACAATTACAATTAGGGGGACCACAGATATCATTTTAATGTTCTCTAAATAGGATAAAATGCCATCACAATGTCATTAAACCAAACACCTCCTTGTCCCTTAGTAAAAATGTGCAGAGCTAATAGAAGTACTGCACTGAACTAGAAGAGTTTCTGCTCTCTGAATGCAGTCGCATTTCACTTAAGCAAATAGTTCAAGACTATGAAGTACTGTGTTTCATTCTTCAGTGCTCTCTCCTTAAATCAAAAGCATACTCAGCCACTCAAATCGTGATATACATTATTCAATTAAGTTATTGAAGTTAAATCAAACCATGATCTCTCCTTAAACATTCGTTATCCATGTCCGACAATCCTGCGAAAAGTAAAATGGGAAGAATTATGCCATCGACACTAGACTTAATGTCATTGCTAGTAATCCCTTAAGAACAATGACAATAGAGAGGAATACCACATTGATGAGGGAAAACAAGATTGATCATCACAGCAGAAAAAGCAAGGGTTGTTTTTTGCTACAATGGTTAAACTGTCCTGTTGATTTCAACGAAATAATTTAACTTCAAAAGAGTACTTAAGAGTAATGCTACACATCCCCAATAAATGATCTCAAATTTTAAATCAAACTAAAATTCCTATATAGGCCTATTGCCACATAGGCAATAAAGTTACTTTTGACACAAAAATCTTAATTAGATCTATGAGAGCTACAAAGTATTTCTCAAATAACACATATCAACCTAACTTCACAATAACAATGATCGTTTTTGTACAACATCATCGGCCATATTTAATCATTTGCCTTTTCAAGATCATTTCAAACATATAATCTTTTTTAACATCTCTATACTTTTCTATCAAACCTCTAACAAGAAATCCTCCAACGATGATCATACCAGCATAAAGTTAAATTTATCATCATAATATCTTCTTAACCTTTTTCATTAACTCGCTCCCACATCTTCATAGCATAATGCATAAGCTTAATCCTCTATAGTTACCACAGTTTGTTTATCCTCCTTGTTCTCTAAAATAGGAACAAGAATACCCTTCCTCCATATCATCACAAATTCTCTCGGCAATAAAGCCTTGGTTAGGGGACCAAAAACCTTCAAATTCTTTCAAAACTACTTTTATTAATATTTTATATTTATTTCATATCATATATATAATTAAATATTAAAAATCAACTTAATTTCATATCCTACACAAATTTCAACTTAAAAAATTAATTTTATTTCGCATTCTACACATACTTTAATAAAAAAAAATCAACACTATTTCACATCCAACACAATCCTTAATAACAAAATATCTTTATTTCACATCATAACATTAAAATAATTTTCTTTCTCTATTTATCTCAAAAAAACTCAAAACATCTCAAAAATATACCCAACCAAATGAGGCCTAAATATCTTACTAAAGAGTATTGTAAACCACTTAGTATCAATATTACCTATAAATTTCCAATGCTGAATGGGAATCAAGTCAAGTCCAAAAGCTTTACTAAACTTCAGATACTTTGAAGAGTAGATTCAGCATTCTCACATATAGTTGATATTCCTTTCCTGCTTGAAAGTGCTCAGCTCTCCAAAATTATATTAATGTTCTTCATTGAGTAGCATGTCAAAAGATATTCTCTCCCTATGGACAACGTCATCTTTTGCATATTTCATATCAATCAAATCTCGACTATTCCTCTCATTTGATCAAACTGATATACATATATAAATTTCTCACTTTAGTACCCAATTTTTTGTATTGATAAATTATATACAAGAATTACAAAGAAGCAACAAGTTTCACGCTAAATGCCAACCAACCACAACCCTCCTTGGGCTTGGGAGCAAATATGAAAAAATGAACAATAAATCTTGACAAAGATGAAGTTAAAAGAATTAAGAAAAATAACAAAATTAAGGCCAACCACTACAATTAGAATAATATTAAAGAGTAATTGGTGGAGACACCACGATCGACTGTCGATTCATTCCTGGTAGAGTTTACCATCGACGGCCAAGATCTAGCCATGCTGCTTCGATCTGAATTGATTGATTATTAAGACAGATTTGGAAAGATGGATGCAGCGGATCGCTGACTTGGTGGATTGGAAATCTCTCATTCATTCTGATTGATTGAAAATTTCATTTTGGAATGATTTTATTTCTTGCAATTATTTTGTATTAGTTGTTTCTATTTCTGTGATTGTTATTTTAGGCATGTTATCTAGTATTTTCTCGTTTGTGTGAGGTATTTATTACATTATGTATTTTTTCTTTATTAAGTCAGTTTGTATGGAAGTCTATAAACGCCTCCCTGTTATTCTTATTTTTCTAATGCTGAATGAATTTGACTTGTGTTTCTCTTGGGATTATTGGATTCTGGAATGAATCGATATCCTGGATAAGAAAGGACTTGAGCCTTGGGTGAGAATCTCTAAACTCCACCCGCTCCAGCTCCTCCCCTCTGGGTTCGATTCCATTCATTTTACATCCCTCAGCATTCATCTCATCTCATCCTTGTCCACCTCGCCTGCTCGTTTGCGTACTTAGACCCAGCTCGCCGACTCCTGCTCGACGTGTTTGCGTCGTCACGTTTCCACATCACCGGCGACGCGCCCACGCCGACTACATCGACGTGAATACACAGCTCCGCTCGACACAGCCGCTCGCACCCAGTCCGCCGTCC
>JAEMOT010000407.1:16774-51718 GCA_019297695.1 Apostasia ramifera | reverse complement strand
GCCAGCCTTCCGCGCCCCCGCCTGTGCCCGCACTCGAGCGCCCCTGCGACCGCGTCCCGCGCACACCCGAGCCACGCTGCACACACCCTAGCTGCTTGAGCCCTATTTTGGGGAAATTACATCCATAAATTCTAGGACTTTTGAATAATAATTGTCTATTGGATGAGTGCTTTGTTCAATGTACAATACACACATCCAATGGATAGATTTATTGTCCAAAGGTCGTAGAAACATTGGGAGTGCTACATAGCCCCAAAATGTAGCCATCTAAAATTCTAGGATCTTGGATAATAATTTTGTCCATGAAGGAATGTTTTATTCAATATACAATACAATTATCTAATGAATAAAGATTTTATTCAAAAGTCCTAGAAATTTTGGGGACTATTTGTGAGGCTACATTGCATTTTCCTAAGACTAGTGATGAATTAGACATGCTGAGGCACACTATTTTAGAAATAAATAAATAAACGAACCTCTACTCAGGTTGTAGCAGGGATATCTCAATTTCTTGAAGCGACTTGCCTTTCGTTTCCACCACATTCCTTCTAACAAAAGCTGCTGCTATCAAGCAGAAGGATGCAAATATTGCATAAAGAACCTTTGCTCCTAGTATTTCCAAGAATCGCAGGAACAACAGGCCAACAAAAAAATTGACAACCTGAAATTCATAATCAAAACCATTCGTTCAGAAAACAAATCAATAAAACATAAACTTGTCAACCAATTGCTAAATCCATTATGCTAAAAACTTTTCATTCCTTATATAACAGGGACTCCAAGATATCAGTCAACCCAATACCTAACCAAATATTATAATTTCACGTCAACTCAATCAACGTTCAGCTCCAGCTTGCTTCATCTATTCAGGCTGGCATTTTGTTTAAAACTAAAAGCTCACTCTATTACGGCTTGATTCAGTTGATTCCAAATTTTGATTCAAATTTCTTCCATCTCAAAATTGACTAGCTTAAAAATTATATAATTCAAGTGGAAATTAACTTGACATATACATAAAAGAAAATGTATAATAGATAGGCTACATACATATATAAAACCACATCGACATAATTTGTTATTAATTCTGCACATTGGTCACATAATATAAAAACAGATACAATATATGTTCAATGATTCAATTAAGTTGCAAGGTTAGAAAATCAATTTGATACAACTACAATTGCCAACTTGAATTAGAAAAAGTCCTCAATTGCTAGTCTAGGAAACTACTGTCAAGACTCAAAGTCACTAAATAGGTATTATTGTCCAAGTTATATTCTATTAACATCTACTATACCACAAATTAATTAATTTGAGTTTAATTGAAGTTGCTTGGGCTGTTGAAATGCCGATTAGACTTGACTACAATTGGCACATTCTAACAATTCTACAACGAATGTTCGATTGAGCTTCAATCATCAACCACATAGTAGCTGGATGACTTTGTGTCAATACTATAAAGCTAAATCCAGCTAATCCGTAACATGCATGAAAAAAAAAACGTGGATATCCAAAACACAAGCTGGAGTATCCTTGTAAATTTGTGCAAGTGGAAACAAAGAAAGAGGGAATTTACCCAATGAACAGACATGCAGACAGCCATAGCCTTCTCTCTAATCTTGTTTGGAAATATTTCGGGTAAAAGAAGACCAGGTACTGGACCAGCTCCTAACGCAAATGCAAAAACAAATCTGCAAAGCCATCATTACCGTAATGACTAGACATATCTATAGAAGTTATAATTGTCACTAATAAAGCACTCATGGACCAAGAAAACAAACTCATTTGAATACATTCAAGGTGCTAAATCACCTAGTTCTAATTTTCATGCTCGATCAATATGTCAAAGCAACTAAGTGAATAAGTTCAGGACAACAGATAATATAAAATATGATAGACGAAAAAGTCAAAGAAAGTTCCATACTATTATACCAAGCAAGTTCAGGAGCTATCATAGCAAGAAGAGAGAAGAAAGTCTCTTTGCCTTTTAGTGAAGATTGAATAGAAATGAACAGTAGGAAGAAACATTCAGACTAATGGAGCGTTTGGTTCAATGTTATCTTGACATTATGTTATGTAATCTAGAGAAAGCAATTGTTTGATTTAATAACATCTATAAATAATCTTATATAAGATTATAAAATTATTAGTCAAAAAATGACATCTAGATGTCATGACATCTAAATTACATAACATAACACCAAGATAACAACGAACCAAACGCCCCCTAAGATAATTTTGTGCCTACAATAACAAAGGCACTAAGAATTCTTACTCCAAAGTACAAAATTGTAATGAAGCTTCACACCATATTTATTAGAGAGTGATTAGGACATCTTGGCGATCAATGGTCCACATTTGGTTATGCCATTACTCCTTTGACAGATCGATGCTAAATAGTATTATTGTTTTAATAGAGTTAACTTAGTCAAGTCTGTTATAATTTAAAAAAAAAATTTATCGGTTATCGTACTTGAACCTTTGGATTGAATCTAGTGAATAAAAAATTTGAGTTTGAGAGTAAGTATGATTTGGTGATGGGATCAATAACACACACAAGAAAAAGGGTTCAAAAGCTTGGGCAAAAATCCCTAAATCCTAGTTATCCAGGAGAAAAAGATAACATGAAGGGAAAGGAAAACTTCTATAACTGCTGGGCCTCTTGTTCTTTCTCCTTTCTCACGCCACATCAATGAACCTTTTCATGAGTCTGTGGAGCCAACATTAAATCTGCATGAAAATTTAGATTTCATCACCACTCAAGCCCAATATTCAGATTTGGGCTTTATATATCTTGTCATCCATCAATTGATCAAGTCCCTGCCATTCAACCAAGAGCTCTCCACCTTTCCCATTTGTCGCATGCTTGCACGTGAGCCCAATTGACGGCTCATGGTCCCAGCCAGTGAGATTACAAGGATCTAGCTCTGCCTTCCAATATCCATTCCAAGATTCATTCAACGAGGAACCAACATATTGATTTGAGAGAGAATTCCTATTGAATTTAATTTGTGAGACGACAATTTAACTTTTGAAGCTCTAACTCTGATTTAGTTGAATTTATCAATTGCCCTATTATAACTTGGGTAAACTTCGAATGATCCAATTCAATTTGATTATTAAATTGGTTTAGTGTGTGGGATTGAGATTTTTCAATTCTCACAAAATGTTGACTAGATCATGAAATTCACATTTTGTCCAACATCAGCTTGGTACTGGAGCACATATTAGGCTAGGTCATTTTGTGGTATCTCTTTATTTTATTTTGCATACTATTTGGCATTTTTTATTCTTTTCACATCTTATCCATTTATTTTTCTTTCATTTCATCTAGTTGCATTGCATGCCCACTCAATCTTTAGAGTATTTGATAATAGATTCATTAATTACATCTAAAGCTGAAGCCTAACTTGGGAGCTACTAGCTGAGATTTGAGCAAATAGATCACATTGAGCGAGATCAAAAGACCAAAGCTGATAATTTTGCTCACGTAAGAGGAAATATTCTAGACACCATTAGCATTCCAAACATCTAAAGGTGTGAGAAAATTGCACCTAGTGCATTGCTGCTATTGCAAGACCTACAGTTGAATGTGTTTCCACTATTAGTACACCTTTTTTGAGGGATGATCACAGAGAGTGCACTATAGATATGATACACATATTATTATCAGTCAACCTCTTTCAATGGAGGACAAGAAAGAGTGTCTCACTAAGAATTCAATGACCCCTAATAAGGAAAGCACTACTTTACCCATGTCTGTCTATGTTGGTAATCCTACATTAACCGAGGAGTATGAGAACTATAGAGGCCACGAGATCGAGATGCTAACTGAAAAAGAGATTGAGCCTACCAAAATGATTCCAGCTACCAATTATGATACTCAGACCATAGGGGATGTTAGAATATTTGTGAGATCTAATAATCAACATATACTAGAATCGCTTTGGAAAGAAACAATTCTATCGGAGAGTGATAATTTATCCATGAATGTGGCTTATAAGAAAGTTGCACCATAGAGAGGACTTCAGAAAAAGAGAGGCAAACATTATATGAGACATTAATCTGAGTAAGTGTGATGATCACCTAATGGTAATCTAAGTGACAATCGTTCAAAAAAAGAACATAACTCAAGGTTAAATGCCAGGAAGGAGTAAGGCTTTAAGAAACCTCAAAATCTATAAAGCATGGGCACTTCAAAACCGCCCGTGCCTATGTAGGTGGTGGGGACACCACGATCGACCATCGATTCATTCCTAGCAAAGTTTATCGTCGATGGCCAAGATCTAGCCACACTGCTTCGATCTGGATCGATTGATTATCAGGACAGATTTGGAAAGATGGATGCTGCGGATTACTGATTCGGTAGATTGAAAATCTCTCATTCATTCTGATTGATTGGAGATTCCATTTTGGGCTAGTTTTATTTCTCGAATTTATTTTGTATTAATTATTTCTATTTCTGTGATTGTTATTTTAAGCATGTTATCATACTTCCTCATTTGTATGAAAATTTATTACATTATATATTTTTTTTATTGAGTCAGTTTGTATGGAGGTCTATATAAATGTCTCCTTATTATTCTTATTTCTCTAATGCTGAATGAACTTGATTTGTGTTTCCCTTAGGATTATTTGATTCTGGAACAAATCTATATCCCGGATAGGGAAGGACTTGGGCCTTGGGTAAGAATCCCTAAACTCCACCTGCTCCAGCTCCTCCCCTCTGGATTCAATTCCATTCATCTTACACCCCTCAGTATTCACCTGATATCATCCTCGTCCACTTCGTCTGCTAATTTGCGTTCTTGCGTCCAGCTCGCTGACTCCGATCTGACGTGGACGCGTCGTCCTGCCTCGACATCATCGACGACTCGATCACGCCTGTTACGCTGACGCGCACACATTGGCTCCACTCGACGCGCTCGCGGAGCTCTACTTTCTTCCGTACACCTGGCCACTCGCGTGGTCCGCCCGCACGCGCCTAGTAGCTTTGCGCCCGATTCGTGTCAGCGTGCTGCCTACGTCGTGCCCATTCTCGCTCGCTCGCCGCCCGCACTCCTGCCGCCCGCCAGCGCCGCCCGCGCGCGCCAGCGTTGCACGAGCGCTCCCGCTCTACCTACGCGTGCCTTGCGCGCCCGACCACCCAAGGCCGCCACAATTGAGCCCTAATTTTGAGAAATTACATCGTGGTTCCTGCATTATTTGGCTTAAGTACAAACTTTAGGAACCTTTAACCTGGTTAAATCGAATAATTTAGATCATTCTGCTCGCTTGTGACTTGCTTGAAATTGTTCTGCATGTGCGATATTTCATTATTAAGTGCAAATTAATTATTGTTGGTTAAATATTGTATGTTCTCATATTCCTGTTATCTCGTTTCTGATTTGTTGAATACTGAATTGCACCCTAATCTAAATTAGTAATTTTTCAATTACCTTCGATCTAATTTATTTAAAATTTTGAAAGTAATTAGTTTTGCGGGTTTAATTGATTTCTCAGTCATTGCAAAATTGAATCCTGAAAGTTTTAGCATTGATTTGCGACTATTCTGTTAGATATAATTTTTCTTATCTCTAAAATTGCATCATTACTCATCTGTTCTGCATCAGTAGGACACACGAACATAAGGGAACACGCAAGGACACTATGTCGGACAAGCCACGTGACATATCCTAACAAAATAATATTTAAAAAAAAAAACTAAAGAACACTTCTTCAACACACGAGGAACCTCAAGACACTTTATGATACTTCTGAGATACATTTAGGATATTTTTGAGTTGCGAAACACTTCTAAAATGCATGACATTTTTGAGATTTAAGACACTTTTGAGACATATATGAGATAGAATTGAATATATTTAATATTAATATTAAATTTATTTATGAACATTATATTTTTCAATAATATTAAACATAAAATAAAATCCAGTGAACACATCTACCTCTTTTTTATTCTTTTTGTTAATATTTAAATTTTACCGAAAGCTCTTAGCCCTTTCTATTGTCATGCTTGACGTGGTTGTTCTAGCAAGTAAAATTATATTTTCATTTATTCTCCCACTTATTTTGCAAAGTAAACCCTAAATCTATATCCCAAATCTCATTAATGTTGATGTCTCTCCTCAAGTTTTCATCATGATTCTATAAGACTTCTGTGCTATTCACAAATTATTTATACTTAAACATTCAAGTTTGTATTTTTTAAGTATAAATTATTAATTTTACTATTATATATTTGATATGTCATATTGCATTTGTGTCCTATACCTTGGAAAATTGTCGTATCGTTATGTCGCACTGTGTCATGTCCCCATGTCCCCAGTCATGTACATGCTTCATAGCTTAAAATGAAGAAATCAGAAATTTTGAATATTAAATGATGATTTAAATAGTGAGAAATTTTGACAATGAAATTAACCTACATGATAGAATAATGTTATGTAGCCCAAAAAATTGACCAAAAAGATTGAACCCAACTAGGATATACAATATGGTACTATTGCCACATAGGTAAAAGCAAATTTTTTCCTATATGGCACCATTGTTACATTCAAATCCTAATTGGCTTTGATCTTTTTGGTCAATCCTTTCGGCTTTGTTATATGAAATAGACCTATAAGCGCCAACAAAAATTTTAATACCTGATGATTTCACAAAATCAACCTATTTGAAATTGACATATAGGCTGAGTTCTACTGCCACTGTTTTCTAATTTCAAATTTTCTACCTTAATTTATTTTAGAAAATATTTTTAAGCTTAAATTAAATAATTTGTCAATTAGAACTGTTGATTTAAATTCTAAAATATAATTCTATTTGACCTGTCAGTACGAAATTATGATTCACAATCCACGATCTTGCATATGATAGATATATGGAGGATGACAGATCCTTAAAGGAAAAAAGAATGTAGAATAAGTAGAAAACAACACCAATATGGCAACTAAGACCTGCTTATGCACTCAAGGCATAACTATGCTACCTATTATCGAAATGGAAAAGTCATCTCAATGTCATGAAACTGCCACAAAATAATTAGTATTTCTTGAATAACAGAAATCATGACAATCATAAACCATAACCAGGTCCTTACAGTAACATTCCACCAATAGAGAGATACCACGTCCACGAGCCTAGAATAGGATAACTTGCTGCAAAAGCCTGTAAGCCCATTGCTGCAGCCTAGACCATAGAATTTTTTACAATTAGATGAAATACTCTAATATGAAAATACTAATGCGAGCATAGAGCTTACCATGCCAACAAAGCTCCCAAAGAGTAGCACTTTCCTTCCCAGCTTATCCATCAAAAAAGTTGCAATTATAGAGCCTGCATACAACAAGGAAAAGTGAAAGGAATTACAAGATATTTAGGTACATTTACAATAAAGAATCAATTTTCATTTTACCTGACAAATTTGAAATTCCTATGCATATATTGGCGATGCTTGAGGGAATTCCAGCACTTTTGAAGACAACAGAAGAGAAATAGAACACAGCATTTATACCAGATAACTGCTGTAAAGCAAATAGTGTTGCTCCGATAAAAACAACTGTAAAAAACAAAGTTATTTGCAATGAACAAAAACTTCTAAGAAGATATAGAAGTTTTGATAGAAACTGCAATAAAAAGAGAAAGGCAAGAAAGGAGTACACTTGAAATGTCGGCCACAAAGCAGTTCAGAAAGCTTCACTCCATCAGCATCATCTCCTTTATCTGAACGTGACAACTCTGACATTACTGATTTAACATGGGATCCTCCAAGAAGTCTTTGGAATTGAGATTCTGCTTCAACAAGTTTTCCATGCTTCAAAACAAGATGCAGAAATATCAATCTTAGAGATGCACTGGAGGTACATCAGTTGGTGAAAATTACGAGTTCGTCTACCAGAAAACCATGAAAAAGAGTAACTAAGACATCATTTGTAATGAACATCTCCAAAGACGGTCAATAATCCACACACAAACCTTTTAAATAAATAAAATGGTAGTTTTCGCATATACATAGGAACTTTCAGAAGTTCATAATTGCTAAAAACTATTGAAGCAAATTTTAAATTGAAGATAGAACCTTGGCAAAGCAGTAAAAAGGAATTTAAACTACAAGGTTTAAGATCCCACTAGGATAGGCCAAGGTTTAAGATCCCACTAGGATAGGCTACAATAGCCTGCTCCACAATCACCACATCATCGTGGTCACTCAACACCTATCTTCTCCAATCGAGAGCTTGAGTACTTGAGACATAAAGTATGATCTTGACGATGATCTCAGTCGCAGGGTGAAGATAGATTTGCCTAAACTTGATGGTCGCCTCAATCCTAACTCCTAAGATGTTTATGGATTGGACAATCAACATGGATCAATACTTTGATTGATAGACCGTGTCAAAAGGTAGCTGAGTCTAATTTACTTGTATGAAATTAACAAAACATGCGAAAGCATACTGGGTAAATATAGGAAGACAACACTACAGGACTATGCATCCGCAAGTGGAAAAATGAAAGGAGATGAAAGAGATATTAAAGATCAAGTATCTCCCACTCACCTTCCATGATAAGCTTTCACCATGAATCAAACCATTTGAAGCATGGTACTTCTAGCCTCACCGAGTATATGAGTGGCTTCGATCAATTATTCATCATACGCGACATTCAAGAGAATGCCCGTTACATTATAGCACATTTAGGTCAAGCATGCGGCTTGACATGATCAATATTTAAAAGCCTCAACTACTAAAGAGTTTTGAACCTAGTACCCAAGATACCTTATGGAGGCTTGGTCAAACTCCTTTTCTTCTAGATTGAGGAATGACAATACCCAGCTCGGTCAACCTTGCAATCTCTAGAACAACCAACGACTAGTCTAAATCAACAAGCCCTATAGCCAAGCTAAAACTACAGCCATTAGGGAGCTGGCCTATTTTGGGACAAGATGATCTTCACAAGTACTTTTTGAACTCAATTAAGTGTGAGCTAATCTTCTCCTATGTGAGTGATTAAAAAGGATGAAATGGAGTCGTCGTTATTTTTGTCCTCCAACACCACACCCTTGATTTCACCCTTATCATTTAGTAGGATTAGTAGTAAGCTAGTTATATTATGCCCATTTCGTGTTTTATCATTTGATTTCTTTATATCACTTGTATGGAATTGTGAAGTGCAAAAGTGTATGACTTTATATATATAATGAGACTGTCTATGGTGTGAACATGTACTTATATGTAAGCAGGTGGCTAATAGACTATATCCTACTGTACATTGAATGGCCACAATCAAACCAACCAAACATGCAATCAAACTGTCAGTTGGTCCGTTCAACATCAGTCCATTTAAGATTGAACTAACTAGACAAAAAGCAAAAGGGACCTAATCAAAACGTCTGATCACTCCATAAGATCATCAGATCCCTCACAAATAAATCATCTATTCACCAAACGAGCAATCCATTCAGCCTAATTCCAATGACTACCTGCAATCATATCGAACTATCAGGTCAGTTAGTTCCAACAACCATCAGCAATGCATACCCCAATCAGCAATCATTGATTTCCTCGGCTGATAAGGAGTAAATTCACTGATGAACATTTATAAAATAGAGGTAAAAGACATGAAATAGAGGCAAATGAGGTAATCTTGATCTGTATTCCTCCCCACTTGAAGGAAGTTAAGAGGCACATGAAGAAGAGAGGTTTTGTGTCATTGATTGCGCTGAAGCAGATAGCTTAGACTCTAGAGGAGGCAGAAGTGTTTTTGTTCTTCCTCTGGTTAGAGGTACCTCACAACTTAGATCTACTTAAAATTATGATCATTTCCATCTTATTTTCCTTCCATTTGCTCATCACATGCTGTAAAATCTACACTAAGCTACTTGTATCCTTTATATGTCGATGTTCTTCTAGCATACTTTGACTTTAGTGTTAGAACTTGAACAATCTGGACTTTGTTTACATCACTTTGAAATTCATAGGAATTCATGGAGCCTCCTTCAGTCACTTTAATGGTTTCAAAGGTTACCCTAAGTGAGAGTTTTGATTCATGTTAAGGTAATTCCTCAGTAGAAATTCTCTAATCATAGCTTTATTTGCCTCACTTCATGTTCTGAAACCTAATGTGGATGCTTGAACTTCAACTCTATTCTCATTTCATCTATGCATTATAGAACAAAGTTGAAATTGAAGCCCACGTAGTCATGGAATCGATCAACCATCACAGATATTAATGGGGATCAGGTTTAAACAATGATCTTTACAAGATCTATATCTGAACGTCTCTGAAGATATTAATGGTCCAATTAATGCAAGTGGTACAAGAATACATATTTTTTCATGACAATTATGTATTTCCTGTTACTGAAATTTGCAATTTGTGTATCAGTGGTCATTCTCTATCAAACAGCTAGAACGCATGCTAAATGTAAAAATCTATTTCTGATAATTTTACGAGACATATAAGATGACTACAATTAAAACAAACAATAAAGCCATGCTGCTTCACATATAAACATACATACATAATACTATACAGATATATAATTCAACAAAGCTGGATATCAGAGTAAACGGCTAACCTTATAAAGCCAGTGAGGACTTTCAGCACAAAACTCCATACAGAGAGCCAGGAAAGCGGCAGGAGCAGCAGACACCCAAAAACAAACTCTCCACCTAATAACTTATATTGATTACCTAAAACAGAAAGTACAAAGTAAAATCGTAGTACTTACTTACCCTCCAATGACATCCTTCACAGGAATTCCGACAAGCAGGGCTCCAATAAGTCCAAGGCAGGTAGCAATCTGTATAAAACTCCCATATGTACCTCTCACAAAAGGAGGAGAAACCTGCCAAAACACATGGAAAATGAAAAACAGAAATTGAATAAATCCGTCAAACCAGTGTACTATTTCTACCTCTGTCACATAAAGAGCAGCAACTGGCGGACCTAAGCCCATTCCTGTTCCAACAAAGAATCTACCAAGAAGCATTCCGTGAAGATTACCTGAACTTGCACTACAAAAGCAAAAGAAATCCATGAAAAGGCTTCAAAATTAAGAGATACATCATAGCATGACTCCAAAAATGCCAATATAGATACATCATAAAATTTACAAACAATCTGCAAAAGATTTATCGTATAGAACCAAAAAAACATTTGTAGGCTGATATCATTAGGGCAATCGTCCAATAAGAGATCAAACCAAAATGAGTTCTGCAATAAGCCTAGAGATGGCAGTAAGTTGGGTTTAGGGTTTATAGTGGGTTTATCAAACACCTAATTCACCATATAAGCTATATGACAACACCATGCTAGTCTCATAACCATATCGGGATTTTAAAAAAAAAATCTCATATCCCCCCTGCCACTCAATTCCTAGAACCAAGCCAAACCCACTGTAACAATTTTAAGTACTACACTTCACATTTATTTATATTTGTGACAAAATAAATATTATTAAAATTATAAAAAAAAAATCAGCAAACAAGAGTGATAATTGAAGAAATTGAAACCACCTAGATACAATATAGTAACATCCGCAATATTTCGCTATATTAAACATTAAGGTCAGATTAGCAGGTATGAAATATAAAATCCCATACTAATTTCACTCCGTCATAGGTTTTCACATAGAACTCTAAACCTGCATTTCGATGTTATTCTATTCAAATACATTGATATGTCATAAATCAATCTCTAAAAATGCCTAATAGCTTAAAACAGATAGATATTATGTCAAAAAAATGTGTAATTACCGGTATTTTATTAAAACTCAATCATATGTTCCTAATAGATCGTCAAATATTTACTTTCGACTAAAATACATTGATATAGTAAATATTAGTTGTTTAATCAGTGTGTTAAGTTAAAATGCCTCGATATAGGCAAGATCAAAGTCAAATTGTATATATTCTCTTCAAATACTAACAGAAATGCTCGTATTCTCTTCAAATTCACTCAAAAATATATGAAAACAATGTTCTTCAAAATTGGATCGTAATTTACCCTTGAAACTATTCAACCTCTGAGGAAAGAATATCTCAGCAGCAAATAAGGAGAAATGATAACAATTGTGAATTATCATGCTTTATGGACCCTTTGAAGCTTAGCTTTCTAGAAACACTAGAAAAAGTAGTTAATGATGGATAGGATGAAATAAAGCACAAGTGACCCATACAAATCCTAGTAATGCAATATCAAGATGATAACAAAGAAAACACTTTCATGTCCTAGCTATTTCTGACACCCATTTAGGAAGAGAGTAGGCACAAATGACCTGGACACCAAATCATGAAGTCAAACATCTCTAACCTCCATTATAATGGCTTGAAATAGATCTTTTTGTCACGATGTGGTGATCCTCAAAAAAAATAACAAAACCCACTTTCATGGACTAAATCACTTTAGCCACAAACTTGATAAATAAGGTTACCTATAGCTACAACCTTACACTTTGTGGATAAAAGTTATCTTCCTATTAGAAGAGAATATAAATCCTAAATCCAGAATCGTTTCATAAAAGATTTCACCGACAAGCCACTCCCTCCCACTTCTTACCATATCAACAAGAACTCCATTCCTACATCTTTCTTTGAAATTTAGCCTTGTCCTATACTGCGCTAAAGTAAAACAACTGTGCAAAACATGTACATACTAGTTACAAAAGGAGCTGTCACCTAAAAGGATGTTACAAACTTAATTTGGTAGGGCATTCTCCTAACCCAATTGACATCCTCAAAATATGAAATCAAAGCAATATAATTAGTCACTTTGTTGGCTGCTCTAAACATGTGAGATCCTATGCTCCTCAAAAAAACTCAAAACATGTAACAAAGGGTGAAATATCTTATGGGTCACTATCCTTGATTGCTTCGATGATGTTAACTATGATGATATCCAAACTTCATGTGCTTGGTCCACCCACTGTTTGACCAGCATCCTACATCTTTCTAGTATTCCCCCTTTCCCTCCCAAACAAAGCTGAGTTAAGCAACAATGCACCAGTATGACTCTTAAATGATGTCTTTTTCAGGTCCAAGTACAAGGAGTTATCTGGCAATAATGGGTGCTTAACAGTAACCCAAGCTACATATATTTTAGACAACTTCAATTAGCTTGCTTCGTCGATTGTGAAGTGCTTCCCTGATTGAGAAAACATCAGCAAAAGACCAACTAGATAATAGAATAATATGAGTTTTGACCTACTACCAACCTTCAAACAAATTGGCTTAAGCTTTTGATTTGGTCTGTCTGTGAGTAAACTTGCATGTCACAAACAAGCTACGCACCTTAAACAAGCACCAACAATCATTGGCAATGCACTCAACTGGAAAGCTCTACGACGCCCAATTCCATCTGCAATCCAACCACTACACAAGCAACCAATGAGTGCACCTCCTAGGCACATACTTACCACAAGACCTGCAAAGAACACAAGCTTTAGCCAGCCATCACGATGAGCTCACCAAAAACAAAAGATAAAAGCCACAATTCCACCTTCGGCCATGGTGTTCCCTGCAAACCCAAGATCCTTAGAAATGCTCTCGAGCGGCTCATTAACAACACTGCAATGTGACCACTGAGAAAACTAGTATGCACTTCAACTGTTCTTTCAAATACTAAACACACTAGCTATCAATATATATATACATATATATATATATACACTAAAACACAAATATCCAAAATAAGAATGAGAGACCAGCACACACCCCAAGTGGTATCCGAACAAAAAGGAAGAGATGGTAGCGACGCACACGTGCGGCAGCGAAAGCCTCCACGAAGGACCTCCGTTATCTTCTTCCGGTGTGGAGTTCAGCAAACGAGCTTATGTCAAGAATTCACGAGAAAATAAGAAAAGATCGCCTTTGTTACGAATTCAAACATGTCGGTAATCAAAATATGCTAACTGTAGTTTTAATTAGGGGGAAACAGATTTCACCTGCACTTTCCTCGTCGTCTCGATCGAACGGATCCATCAGTTCTCTCGATGCCAGTCGCTTGTAGACGGCGGAGTTAGGGCTCGGCCGCATGTTCTGATGCCTTCAAAGGCCTAAACGACTCAACCAATAAGTGTTTAAAAAAAATCAGCAGCTGCAGGAGAAATCAAGTAAACAGCAAATAGAAAAAAGAGCAGGATCTTGGGACGGAGCAACACAAAACCGAGCGTTAGTAAAGTCTCCACTTCGGATCTTAGATCCACTAAACTGCGCCACACAACGATCAGCGATCCGTAGGCGAGGCTCACCTGCGGCGAGGACTCAGCGGTTCTGATCTCCGGGGAGCAGCCGCTGACCTTCTGTGCGCTCCTCCGCCGTCTGCAGGCCAGTAAATCGACGCCAGAGCTATCGGAGGAGAAAGTAACGCGATGATGATGCAAAGCTTGGCCTGGAGCTCCCGAGGTTTCTCGAAATCTTGTCGCCTTCTTTCTTTATGCCGCGAGGGTGACGCTGGAGTTAAACTAAAGCGACCGCGAAGAAGACCAATCTCCGCTAATCTTCTCGCTTCTTTTAAACAATTACTATTAAATTCAATATAAAAAAATTACGATTAAATTAATTTATTTATAATTACATTTTAATATATAATTTTTGAAATATTTTATTTAAACTTAAAAATCTATTAAGTTTTTTTTTTACTTTACTTTTTAAGCGTTTATTTTAAATTATAAATATTTAAATTTAAAATTTTTTAAAAAATATAGACTAAAATATATTTATAATTAAATTATTAAAAATTTATCAATAATTTAACCTTTAAAATAAAACTCCAAATTTTCAAATTTAAAATTTAAAGTAAAACTAATTTTAGTTTAAAAACTTAATTTTTATTCTAAATTTTATATGAGATGTAAAATAAAATTTATCTTAATATTAATATTTATATAAAAGTTAAATATTATTAGTTTAATATTAATTAAGGTTAAAATTAATCTACAAAAACAAATAAATCATAATATTGCTTTTGCTAGAAACAGACTATAATATTATTAGAAATACTTATTATACAAGATTTAATTCATAACACAACAAATCTCTACCATTTACTTAGTAAAATTATGATAAATGGAGAATGAAATATCAAATATTCTTTTCCTCAAACCTACTCGAACTCAAATAAAAAATAACTCATTTACAATATAAATAGGAATATTAGAATTTAAAGTATTTCATATTTTATATATTTTTTAATATAAAAATAAATTTTTTTCTTATTAAATTTAAAAAATAATTTTTTTTTTTGTCTAAAAAAAAATCTCGAACGAAACGAGTCCAAGTTGCTCTGATAATTGCTGCCATTTATTTGAATTAAATATGAACAGTGGAAATGCAACTAGGAACATCATTTGAGTAAAGCTGTTTTGAAATATTTTAAACTTTCATAGATAAAATAAAAATAAAAATAAATTTTAAAGATGAAATTTATATATAACATAAAATAAATTTAATTTAAATATTTAAATTAATATATATATATATATGTGTGAAATAAATATAAATTTTTGATAAAAATATGTTTTTAGAAGTTCAGAGTTTTTTGTGTGAAATTCAGAGCTGTGAAAACTGGATTAGATCGCTTAGTTCGACCAGTTGACTGCAAACCATTATGTCATCGGATCCAATTCAATGTTAATCCTGCTCTGTATATCACACTACATGAAATCATAATAAATTAATATTTTTTCATAATATTTATAACTTTATGATAATAATAAATTATACAATTAATAAATTTGTCGTTATAAATGTGAAATACTAGTTTTTGTGAATATATTATTCTAATAATTTTTTAAAAAAAAATACTAATTTATTAGTTCAATCGATTTGATGACTGATTTGATTGGTTTAATTATAAACCAGATAACATACTAATTCTTAATCTAGTCTAAATTTTACAACATTGCTATAATTTAGGTCCTTAAGGTCTACAGATTTTTTTATGTTGAAAATAAAATTTACATCATAATACTTAAATTTCTAAGACCTACTAATGATTTTTGAGTGTTGATTTATAAATTTTGAATCATTGAATTTAGCTTATTTGTTTTAATATTTGGTATGCATGAGTCAAGTTGAATACAATATTGTAAATAATAAAAGGATCATAATACAATAAATCACTAACTTTAGGGACCTAAGTGTTATGATTCAAAATATGTGAATCATTATATAAATTTTTTAATATAATTACTATTTTAAAAAAAGTCCAAATTTTTCCAAAATGATATTTTTATCTAAATGTCAAACAGGTCCTAAGACCTCAAGTACCTATAGGCAATTTACCCTTTTTTTTTTTTTTCAAATCAAAACTTCGCAGTCCAATCGGCACGCTCAAAATTCAATCGGACATCGCCAGAAATGATCTGGACCGTCGAACCGATTCTACTGTGCACTGCGGAGCTCCAATATTAGCGCCTGTAGCCTTTTCCCCATTTCTATTTCTCCTTTTTCGAATTTTTAACTCCCTCTTCCTCCCGCTCCCGCGCAGGTTTTCAAGATCTCGAAATTCAAACGCAATGGCCTCCGACGCGCCCTCGCCTCTTCTCCGAACTCGCATTCCTACGCCAGGTATCCGTCTTTCATGATTCATCCCTAAGATTCCTTCCGTTTTGCTTTATTTCTTCTTTCTTTCACAATTTCCCCCTCCCGGCTTCCGTTCTTGCGCAATCCTTCAGGTTCGCTTCTTTTCTATGCCTCTCTTCTTGTGGACGCTTGTTCCGATTGTTTGTGGAGCTGAAATTCTTTGATTGCGAGTTTCTTGGAGTCTCTGATTACGAATTCTCTGTTTATTGCTCTGTGTACCACGTTTTCGTGATGGTGGCTTCATTTTGTGCAGAGTGATTTGTCTTTTCTTACTGTCTCTTGTGCTTGTGTACTGCCGACGGAGCTCCTTTTATCTAATTGTCGGTGCTGTTCATTCCTTGAATACAGGGGAGCCCCTTCCTGATGAAAATTCAGAAGGCCCTTTAGCGCCTATCCATGTCGTTAAGCATGCCTCTGAGCTTCCATCTGGATTTCTGAACCCTTCTTTTGGAAGTCCGCTGGTTATTGGCTTGGATTGTGAAGGCATTGAACTATGCCGGCACGGAGCTATTTGTGTGATCCAGGTAGCGTACCATTCTTTTTTCGTTTGACCTGAATATTATAAATTATGTTGTGCCTGGAAACGCTAAAAAAATTCCTTTTGGTTCATGCTCAAATTGATGCAATTTAGTGAAGTTAAACGAGTGATTGTAACACACAATGATTAACTCATGTTCTACATTATCATGCATACCTCTAAGAAACATAGAAAGAAATATAGCATTGATTTATGCAGAATATGCTAAAGAAGAATGCATAACCTCATCATATATGATTGTTGTAGTTGCTTGTCAAAACTGTACCTTTGTCGTTGAAGGCCACCTTTGTTGAAAAACAATAACTTTTCAATGACGCATAACCCAAAAAAGTAAATATGAAAATAATATTCTCTTGCACAACTTGAAATAACAGAGATACAGAGAATTTTAACTTGGGAAACTTTTAGCCTTCGGTTGCCAAAAACTGGCAACAGTTTGAACTCCTTTTAGATTGTCGACTGATTTCACTGTTGGATCCCACCACTACCAATGGCTTTCAATCTCTCCCCCCAACAACAATATCACACCTTCAGCAGCTATCTCTCTTCAATTTCTCCCTTGGTTTTTAGGTGCCGGTAATCTTAGGTTAAAAATTGGTATAAATGCACCGCCCTTAGCAAATGTGCATGCTTGATTACTTTTCATCATGATTACAAGTTCTCACATTCTACAGTTCACTCATGGTTGATCCTTTTAGAGATTTGTGGCTACACTTTGCAGCTAGTCATTAATGATAACTTTTGATTCTCATGTCTCATCAAAATTTCGATGTGCCTTTTGACCATTCCATCAACACAACTTTGATGTTAGATGTCGTCCTTGAAGAAGCTTTCTAGGATCACTATTTGGAGAAGCCATTCCACAAATATTCTCAACTTCATCTTCATCATACTCCTTATAAAGAAGGATACATCAACAATCTCTCACTCCTAACTTATAAGAGATGTTTGAGCTAATTTGCCTCTTTGCAAGCTTCTAGTAAGGATTTAGTTGTTGACCCAGTTCTTCAAGAAGCACTTTTATCCATAGCAACTCCTTGTAACCAAGTACAATAGTCACGATCTTCAGCGAGAATCATGCAAAACTCAAGTGGGAGAGGTGTCCTTCATTCCATTTTATATCAGCAATGTAGGTTGAGAAAGCAAAAAAATTAGCCACCTTATTGGCAAATTTATATATATGTATAACTTTATGTACCTTAAAGGCACTCAAAAAATCAAAAAACTCAGGCAGTAAGCTACTTCTGACAACTTTATATAGTGAAAGTAGGACGTCTCCTATAACGATGGTAGCATTCCCTTCTAGCTAGATGCCTTGTACTTTATTTTCTCAGCTACTAGTCAATCTCATCGCTTCTAGTGCTCCTCTAATTTCTGTCACTTTGACTGCTCTCATGAACAATCTAATTCCCATAGCTCCTAGGAAGACTCCTTGGTGGTCCCGAGGAACTGCTATTGCACCAGTCTCGCTATTTACTCATACGGAGTTGTTAAAGTTGACTTTGACCCACTCTTAGGAGGGGAACTTAGTGGGATAGGGGGGGTTACCATAGCCACATAGGCTAATGGGATCCCAGTTTCCCAAGGTATAGTTAAGTCTACCTTAAGCTACGTTTGAGCAAACTATATTGTTACACACTTTAGCTTGGATTATCCTCCTACAAATTCTTTGAGATAGCCTTACTTAGATTTTTTAAGTCTAATTATTTTACTAGATTTGTATCAACATAGTCGATTAGGAACTGATTGTTGACTCGGTTCTCCAAGAAGCTCCTATATCCAAATATAGGTTGAGGAAGCGACAAAGTTAGCAACTTTATTGGCAAATATGTATATATGTGTAACTTTATGTACCTTAAAGACACTCCAAAAATCAAAAATCAAGTGGTAAGTTGCTTCTAATAGCCCCACGTAGTGAAGGTAGAATGTCTCTTATATGATTGCAGAATCCCTCTTCAGCCAGATGCCTTGTACTTTATTTGCCTAAGTACTGGCCAATCTCATTGCCTCTAGAGCTTCTCTGGTTTCCGCTACTTTGACTGCTCTCGTGAATAATCTGATACCCACAGCTCCCAGAAAGAGTCTGTAATGGTCACAAAGAACTACTGCTGCACTATCCTCATCGTTTGCTTGTACGGAGCCGTCAAAGTTGACTTTCACCCACCCCAAGAGGGGGGAACTCAGTGGGATAGGGGGATTACCATAGGCATATGGGATCCCAGTTCCTTGAGGTGTAGTTAAGTTTACCTTGAGCTACATCTGAGCAATGTTACATATTTCAGCTTGAATTATCCTTCTACAAATTCTTTGAGATAGCCTTATGTAGATTCCCTAGGACTAAGTCTTCTACTAGATTTGTATCAATATAGTCAATTAGTATTGACCTAACCACCGTCCCCCCCCCCCCCAACAACAACAAAAAAAAAGAAACGAATGTTCTTTTCTAAATTCACTAGAAACCTATTGACAACTCTTGCAACATGAGTAATGTTTGGTTTCATGTAAACTATTGCATACATTAGGCTTCTAATAGTTAATGATCCTCTAAGAGGCCAACTTTTTCTTATACTTGTTCAACTTTGGCAATACTTTCTCGACATAGCTTTCTTGTAATAGCCGTATCTTCTTCATTTTGCAATCCATCTGGATTTTCATCCTCAGACTTTATATGCTAGGACCCAAGTCTTTCATGTTGAAAAGCTTGGCTCCACCTTCAACCTTTTAATTTTTCACTCTAAAAGATCATATTTACATGTTATCTATCCTTTAAATTTTATTTACGCATGACACTGTTAGTATTACTATAGTTAAACTACAATTAATATAACCCAGATACCCACAGTCACTATTGACCGCCTTATGGTATGGTGGCCAACATGACCATCGACAGTGGCCGATGCAGTGTCGCCTGTGGTGATCGAATTATAATTTATAGGTATTGTTTTAAACACTAATGCGAATTTTTTGAAGTAAGATATGGTGACAATCATTAATCCTTGCTTATAATCCTAATTGTATTTCCAGCCATCAATATCTTTTTTTATTTTGAAGAGCATCAACCCACTTAATAAAAATATAAATAAAAGTATTCTACTAGACTTCTACTAGTTGGCTCTAAGGAACTCGTTCTTCGCAATCTTCTTCCCCCTAAAATGAATGCTTATTTCAGTAATGTTTCCATACATAAGTATTCTATCTTCATGGAACATATATTGAAATAATGTTGGAACATCTTTTAATTTTTTTTAATATGAAGATATGCTATATGGAAGTGAATGGATAGTTCAACATTTAATGATGTGCGTTAGTGAGTATTGTGCACTTAAGTATACATGAGTGAGTGCTAATGCTTATATAAATGAGTGGTCACTAGAGTGGACTGTATTAGAAATAAATTGTATCAAAGAGATGGTTTGTGTGCGTGTGATATTCATAGAGAATAAAATAAAGTATTAAGGTAGTTTGGCCATGCCCACTGACTTCTAGAGGTCCCTTCACAAATATGTGTATAGTTCCATATCACAACCTTTTTTTTTATTGGATCCATGTCACCACCTTAAAGAGAGGGAGTGGAGGACCAAAAATAATTTGGGATATATTCCATATACATAACATAGACTTACTTGCTCTTATAGAGAGCGTCTCTTTAAATAGAGTTAAATGGTGAAAAGGAATCCTATTGCTCCCAACTAATTTGAGATAAAGCTTATTGTTGCACAAATAGGGACAAGCTACAGTTAATCAATGTTGTTGACTGTTAGGACTTCAATTGGATGTAAGATATTGCCTCACTAGATATTGATGTTCTGTTTCCGCCTTTGAACATTAGTGTGGTTCAAATCTGATAATATTGTACAAATCAAATAAAGGCCTTACTTTTACTAACTACATTACTATTTTATTTTCTAGCTTGCCTTCCCAGATGCTATATACTTGGTCGATGCTATTGAAGGTGGAGAAGCTCTTGTTCAAGCTTGTAAAGGTTCACTAGAATCTAACTTCATAACAAAAGTTATCCATGACTGCAAAAGAGATAGCGAGGTTTTTCTTTAATTTTGTCTTCTTCATTTTATCTTTTAGTTTTTGGCTACCTTTTTGTTTACCACCCTACAGGTTAATTTAATTCCTGTAATTCTTTATGCAGGCCTTATACTTTCAATATGGCATCAAATTACACAATGTTGTAGATACACAGGTAACCATTTTTGTACTTCCAATAGCAGTTGAATAATCCTTATTAGTTATAAGGTTCTGCGCTGCCTACTATTTTTATGCCTGTCCTTCACTTGCGTATATTTAGAAAGGTAAATTTCCTTCATCCTGTGGCTTTCTGCAATTATGCTATTGGGATTAACCTACATCTGTGGTGTCTATTTGATGTTAATGAAATCCATAGACCGCAGCCAGATATTTCACATGGTTACGAATTCAAGTTTCCTAAAACTCTCATCCCAAAAAACTCATACTGACTTTAAAAAATGGATAATTCATGTTCCTTTAATTTCCTGAAATGAAGACTTGTCAAATAACTCCATCTAAGGGAAGAGTGATAGGAGAGAATGTTCTTTATATTTCTCTCTCCTATTTTTCTCCTTCTAAATTTCGTTTGTGGTTCTTGCATATTAGCAATTCTCTCTCCTTAGCTCGACTCCTTCACCTCTCTCCATCCCTTTGGTCCTTTTTTATCCAAATTCCCACAGCATAGGGTTTCGAGTGGATCCAAAGGCATCTGACTTCATATTGTTTGCTCTTAAAGTAAGATTAGAGATAGATTGGGTTCTTGCTCCAGTTGCTATTTTTTCTATTCTTCCTTTTCCTTTTTCCCCTTTATCTTCTCCTTCATTCTGATACTTTTTCTTCTCTTTTTTTTTTCTTCATTTGGAACCTATTCAGTTTTTCAAAGTTAGTTTAAGATATCCCCTCGAGCTCTTGAAACTTTGGGCAAGCCAACCATAATGAATAGGAAGGGAGAGAATTCTTTTATCCTTATTTGAACCCCCTCCTTTTCTCCCCACCTCACATTTCTCTTTCTTCCCTAGTTAGCTTAATTTTGTTCTCCTCTTTGTTTCAACTACTATCTTCCTCTTTCCAACTGTTGACACCATTGTTTTGTTTTGTTGATGAAGTCCATTGTCCTTTTACCCCGGCAAGATGATCCCTACAAACACAACAAAATAGGAGAATACTTAGACTGAAACATTGAGTGCTTGATCTACTCTAGAGATCTCCAGAAAGATTTCAGTAGTCTTAACGGTGTAGTTGCTTCTATTCCCCTTTTTGTGGCAAGGATATGCCAAAAGAAAATTTGAGCTTTTAATTCAGCCTATTACCTTTTTCATTTAACCACAAATATGTAAATCCATCCAATGACCTTCTGCATTGCTGATTATTGTGGTTGATTGGGCTTTGTCTTTTGGGCCTACTGCATTTTTTTGGCTGCCCTATCTACTGAGCAAATGAATTTTTCTTATTTTATCTTAAAATTGTTTTGTTTTCAATTTACAATCATGGGTTTCCCTTTCTGAAAAGCTGAAATGAACTAAATTGCCACTAAATGATGATAAAGCACTGAGGTAATTGCTTATGCAGATTGCCTACTCTCTGATAGAGGAACAAGAAGGAAGGAATCGAAGTCCTAATGATTACATATCTTTGGTCAGCCTTCTTGCTGATACTCGCTACTGTGGTACTTTCTCCCAAATGCTTTCTAAATTTGCTTCATGCTCTGGAGTAAAGTAGATTTTCTTTTCAGGTTACAGCTAATAAATTTCTGCTCTAGACTAATGGATGTTTCCGACAAATATAGAGACCTTAGTGTTTTTCACAGTATATTCTCTAGCTTTTATAAAACGTTATCATGCACGATCATTCAGTTGAATGCTCTGAGAAGTTCCATAGATTGATTCTACTTTAGTGTATAACATTAACTTGTGGGGCTGAGTTGACCTTATAGAAAAGCACGCATCATAACCTAGTTCATTTTCTTTCTTAGTACTGTTAGGCATAAGAAGAACAAGAAAGAAACAAACTAGCATTTTGAAAACTATAAAGAACTCTTAACAGTTGACTGGATTTCAAAGAATGTGACGAGTAGTTTCTGTATTCTTGTAATTTGTATGTTAAATGCCAACTGACCTAAAAGCTTAAGCTTGTAAGTCATGACTTAAGAATAGTTTTACATTTTAACGCTCCTTCTCACGCGTAAGCTTATTTGCTTACAGCGTAAATTTCAACATAAATTTTTTATTTTTTTCCTTTATTCTATAGATAATAGTCACCATAGATCGAATTTGAGACTTTCTATTTTTATTATCATGTTAAATTTCTAATTACCAATTGGCCTAAAAGTTCAAGTTATCAGGTCAATTTGTAACAAGGGATTTAACACTGTATTTGTTAAAATAATTAGATTTCATTTTCACATTGTTTACATTGTCCATTGTGCCATCCTCGCCAATATGAACACAATGTTGTGCTCTAATTATCGCTGACTCATTGAATGGAACATACACAAGATTCATAAATAATTTGAACAAAAACTATATTATTGACTTTATTTTATTTTATTTTATTATTTTGGAATTTTGATGTAGGCGTAGCTTATCCTGAAAAGGAAAAAATCCGTTGCCTTCTAAGGCAGGTTAGTTCATTCACTTTAAAAAGTTTTTGAATGTAAACTTGTGTTGCTGCAATTTTGTTTGAAACTTCCAGCAGGGTAGAGGAACTATGAACCACATTAAAACCTACAAATTGCTATGATATCTGTATCAATGCCTTAGCATGGGATGATTAAGGAAAATATCACTTAAATAAGTGCTGAGAATGTTATGATGAAATTTCTAATGCTGAAGATTTTTGCTTTTCCCTACAACTCTACCAAAGTGCCTATTTCCAACAAACTCAAGGTAGTAAATGCAAATTGAAGAATAAATAGCTGGAAGATGAAGCAAAGTTAAACATTAATCCACATGTCTTGCTTTATGATACATATTGGAAATAGCTTACAAAATTATTTCTTATAGTTTTTCTTAATCTTTCTTAGGATCGTAATTTCTGGACATACAGACCTTTGTCTGAGCAGATGATCCGAACAGCAGCAGATGACGTCCGGTTTCTCCTCTACATCTATCATAAAATGATGGAGAAGTTGAACAAGCGATCACGGTGGCATCTTGCGATTCGTGGATGTTTATACTGTAGATGTTTCTGCCTCAGTGGCAATAGCCATGCTGACTGGCCAGCTCTCCCTCGTTTTCCATGTAGCCATGTTTCCATGCAACTTATCTTTACAACTAACTCTACAGCAAACTAAAAGTACTACATATGCAAGTAGCTTAATGTTTGCTTCTGAAATGCATATACAGTCAAGAATCTAATGTTAGACCTGATTCAAATTTGCGGACAGCATAATTCAAATAGATGAGAATTCTAAAGAAATTGACGAGAAGTTGAATTGTTGGAAGAGAAGCATAGAAAAATGATATGTTAATAGAGTAGATGATAGAATTGTAGACTTGATGTTCCTAAGAAAAAAGTGACATTGCCATGAAATTCAATGGGACAATAGTTACATTATGTGAGGACTTCAAATACTTTGGGTTTAATATCTATGGTAATGAGAGTGTAAAAGAAGACATCAATTATAGAATCAAAGCATGGTAAGTAAAATAGAGAATGGGATAAAGTACTATGCAATAGAAAAGTGCTCATTAAGTTGAAGGAAAAAATTTTATTAGATACTATCCAACCTATCATGTGTTTCACTTGGGATTCGTTGAACTAAAATATCTTTTAAGGTTAATGTAGCTGAGATGTAAACCTTCAAATAGAGTGGTCATGCTAGAGTGGACGCATCAAAGAAAAGATGGGCATGACACCTATAGGGCATTGAAACAAGAGAGACAATTAAGTATTTTTGTTATGTCAACCATCGACTTATAAAGGTTCTTATAGAAAAGTGCTCATTTAGTCACTTGAGTTCAAACTTAAATAGACCTAAATGGATGAGGGTAATTTATTTAGTGACCTCCACTAGTTTAGGATAACAAGTTTGTTGCTTGTACTGTTGATTATTTCTTTTTAGTTTTGCATTCATCTTTTAATTATTAAGACATTGGAGTTCTAATTTACTTTCTTATATTTTCCATAATAATTTAATCTCCACATAAAATGGTTCTTCTACATGTCAAACTCATTGAAGTTCATTTTCATAAGCTAATCTCCTACAGAAATTTCAATGCACACTGTTCATCACATTCTTTATTACTTCTATACTTAACTTTCATCCATCTCTAAACAATCTTGTCTATTGGAACTCCTTTTTGTTTGAGTTATTTTTTTATGACAATATTGAAATCAATGCAGTAAAAGCTGGTGTTATTGCTATCTCATAAAATTTTTCGCAAGTTGGTATGTTACTCTCTTACTGCATAATTCTTATGAGGTACTTCATGCAGGCCTTCTAGCTTTTATTCTATTGGTAAATCTTCTTATCTATATCTCAAATTTCCCACTTGGTGTAACCAGGGAAACAACAAGCTCATATTATTTTTCATCTTTTAGATTTTATTGGTAAACCTTAACTTTGGCTTGTCCCCTCCACATACATAAAAAAGGCTTTAATCTGTCTAAACTTAACATATATCATCCTCAAATAGAAAATTCACATTATTGTATGTTCAGTCAACGTTATCTGCTCCTTTTATCAAGCATCTGAACTGTTTTGTTTTTTGGTGAGGATTATCATATGCAATTTTTTTCTTTTCTTTTTAATTTTAAAATTTGACATCTTATTTGATTTTTCGGTGGCCCATAACAGATAACCTTGTTGTCGAAGGATACCATCCCGAGAAAGAGATACTTTCAGTGATAGATGTTCCTCCTGGGAAAATGGGACTGGTTATCGGTAAAAGGGGATCTTCCATCTCATTAATAAAAAGAGTTTGCAAGTAAGCTGTTTCTGCTTAAACAAACAAAATTTTCTTTTGCTAATCAATATGAGCCGACATTGAAATATTGTGTGTTAACAGTGCAGAAATCATAATCGGTGGTAACAGGGGCCCCCCTGACAAGGTCAGTCTACATACTTGAAACACACAAGCTTGATATAATACAATAGATAAGTAGACAATATATGCATCTACATATATAGAGAGAGAGAAGAGGGGAGAATATCCATTCATTTGTACAAAAAAACAACAATAACAGTATAATTTTTATCCCAAAATATTTGGGTTAGCTATATGAACTTCTCTTCTCTATTCAGCTTTATTTAAAATAACAGTAACTGTTGTTAGCTTAGAAAGCTTATTAAAAGATCATATCGTAGTTATTTTTGGTGTTTCCCTCTCTTTCTATTGTTGTTACTTCAATCCCTTCACATTTACGCACATTAGCATCTAAAGGTCAATGAGGACAAATTAACATAAACATTTTTCCTTTATCTTATCTTTCACAAGTGCCATGCCCACCCTTTTCCTAATGCAATCACTTCCCAAGTGTGATCTTCTCTAATCTGACACGACCATTCATCCATTTAAGCAGCAGCCATTCTTCTATAATTTAACTCTTTCAATGGGCTTCTATAACTCAACTAAACTATAGTCAAATCTCTTATGACAAATGATCAAATTACTTTAATGATGGATGTTGAATTTTATGACGAAGAGGTTGAATACATCAAAAATAAGTTGCCAACAGATTGATGACTACATGTATACAAATACCTCTTGCTCCTCTAAATTCTGGTGCGTGATGGGCATAACTCGCCATTCCTGTAGGTGTTCATCATTGGAACAGTGGGGGAGGTGAGAAAAGCAGAAGCCATTACCCGAGGACGGTTCCTGGGACATGTCGATGCTGGAACTTCGTCATCAAGCAGCCCTACAAGTCCCTGAATAGGTAAGGCTTCCATGGCCTTCTGTTTCACAATACAGTACTGTGCAGCTTGTGCTGCTTGAGATTACATAAGGAAGAAAAGCTTTGCTTGAATTTATTATTGTGCTCAAAAGTAATAACATGGAGCCGTGCTACTAAGCTATATGACCTAATCTTGTAGTTTTACAAAATCAAGAATTTTGATGCTTACATAGTATTTTAGGAAAGTATACAATTCAATCTATAATAGCATGTAGCCTAACTGCTATAGTGAGCACATAAAATATTATGGAAAAAAAATGGTCCAGTTGTATACTATTGTGAAACCAAGTACTGTATTGTGCAGCGGTAATATATAACTATAGTATATTATTGAATCACGTATACATATACATGCACACACATAAAAATGTACGCAAATACATAGATACACTCATACACATGATATATCCATATTAATATTTTGAGAAATACTTTTTAGCCCTCATAAATAATCTCAGATGTTAAATTCAACTAGAATTTTTATGTGAAAATGGTGCCACATAGATAAATGTTTGGGGTCATTCCTATGTGACAATTGATTTTGCTTATATAGCCCTATTGCCACATAGGAAATTTTAGTTAACTTCAATGTTTGCGATAATTTATGCGATACTATTATTCAACACCATGTAATATTACTGGTTTAGGACGCTCCTATAAAATTTACTTTTAAGATTGAGTAGGAATTTTCTTATCGCACAAAATACCAGATGTATTTCTCTATTTAATCTATTCTACTTAGACTCTACTAATAATATCACCATCTATTTTATCGTAATTTTGTATGATTGATCTAAGGTATCTAAATCATTTATTTTTCCTAAAACTTTGATCATCAATTGTCATATTTTCAATATAAATGCTTTTATCTTAATTAAATTTGTATTACATATATTCGATTTTAGATTCATTAAGATAAAACTTTTAGATTCTAGAGTATTCTTCTAGAACTTGAGTTTCGCCTTAGCCCTATCTCCGGTCTTATTAACAGGAAGAATATTATTTGCGAAAAGTATATATCAGCCTTCTCTTGAATGTGTCTAAGGACTTTCTTAACCAATACAGAGAGATATAAATTTAAAGTTGAGACTTAATGTAATCCAACTATAATAGATAAATCCCCACTCAAGCTCCCTTATATTCGAACACAAGTAACAACTCTCTTATACATATTTTTAATAACTTAAATATAAGTAGTGTAAATCATTTTATTGTTTAAAACTCTCTACAACACTTTCATTAGAATTTTATTGTAAGTCTTTCTTAAATTAATAAAACTAAATACAGTTCATTTTTCTCTATGAATTTCTCAATTAAATTTTTCGATAAATGAATAACTTTCATAATAAATTTATCTAGCGTAAAATTGAACTAGTTCTGTAATATTCTAGTATCATAACATAATCTATACTCGATCGTCCTTTTTCACAATTTTAAAGTATAAATTACTAATTTAATTTTTCTATAGCTGGCACAATAAGCAAATAAGTACCAACATATTTTTTCTCTGATTATTTGATAATTTTTTAGTTATTAAAATTATATTAAATAGCTTAGTTAGCCAACAAAACTTCATCTCTCTTGCATTTTCAAATATTTATTTGAATATTATCAAATCATATTATTTTTTTTATAATTCATCTTTTTAAAACCTCTTAAACTTCTGTTTTATTAATACATCGAATATAAAAGTAAATTTTATTTTCTTTTTTAATGTTAAGTTTAATTGAATCAATTGATCATCACAGCTTCATTGAAAAATTTATGGAAGTAACACATTCATCAATATTTTGTTTTTGAAGAATTCATCAATATTTAATATCCTATTTTTTTAAAAAATACTTTCTGACTTTTATTCTTGGCGCATTTTGCTTGAGTTAAGTCTTTAATTTTTCTATCTCTTACCTTAAGAAGAATGGATGTCTTTTTTTTTTTCTTTAGTATTTAAATTTTTATATAGGTTCTCAAAAATTATATTCTTTGCATTACAAATTATTTTTTAAAATTCTCATCAAGCCACAATATATTTCTCCCAATACTTCTAATTTATGCATTTAAATTAGTTTGTATACCAAATTTTCTTTTTTTTAATTTTTTCTTGTAAATTTTATTTCTATCACTAAACATCTTTTAGAGCATTTCATTCAAATTTTCTCAACACATTCTTTGCCGCTTTCCGGATCCAATTAACAATTGCGGTGCAATAAAATTAGTTTCCCCTCAAATTGATATTAAAAATGACTTATGTGGAAAACCTTTTGGGTGTAAGAGAGACCTAAATGACATATTTTTATTTTTACAAATTTCCATAAAATCATAGATCCGCCTTAAGGACCAAAAAGGAATTACCTTAAAGAGCTATTCTCGGCCCCCACCATATTGACATTCAATGAACACAAATTAGGTGTAATTTGCTTACAAATAAAGAATTTGTAGCAAATAAAGAAAAAAACTATTGTTTCAAGATAAATATTCAAAACACTCAAAACAATCACTATGTTATATGTTTAAGAACCTATGTGTACCACACCATCAGTCAATTTTCAAAAGAAAAAAAGTGAAGAGTTAAAAGGAATATCCCCTAACCTCGAGGAACCATATGAAATTCAACCATTTTGGCTAAAACAAAATTGCTCTATTACTTCTCTTCCAACTTACAGATGATGCGGAGTGACTGAACACCTCTTACTTGAAATAGCATTGAACTCAGGGAATACTCGCACTCTTTCCATATTGAAATGCCAAAAAGCAAAATATTACAAGATTCGTTAAATTATTTCACAATAACAAAATACACAGAATCTTAGGTGACAAATTTGTAATTATTCTAAAGGTAAACAAACCATAAAGTTTCTGGTTTTCTGAGATCTTTGATTGATTTATATATCATCTTGCGAATGGAATGAGCAAATATTCAACATATAGTAGCTGCAAAATAGTAGATAGAAGAGAATATTAGAAATAATGAGAAGGCTGTGAAATCTTAAGATCAATTGCATCCGGGTCCTTTAGGTTTGAGAACGATCGCACACGTAGGTCCCAAAAGTTAGAATTTAGAGTAAATTATATATATAGGTCCTCGACGTCTTAGGGTTTTTATAGATTTTGAATCATAGCACTTGAGTTCTTAAGGTTTTAGAGTTTTTGTACACTTTGTAGCACTTACACCCCTGAGATTAGCGATTTATTGGCATTTGATCTTTTTTGCATCTTAACATTTTGCATATTGGTCCAAATCAAATGAAATATTATATGTGACAGAAGAATCACACGATAATAAATCGTCAACTACTGAAACCTAACTTCTATGATGCAAATTATGTGTACCAGTGTGCAAGAACCCAAAGACCTTTATAACTTCAATACTACAATTCAAAATCTGTAAATCAATATGCAAAACTCTAAAACCTTAAGGACCTCTACACAATTTGCCCTCAAATTTATCTTAAATCTTACGTCGAATACATGAAGGACCTGAATGCAATTTATCCAAAAAACTTTTACTAGGATTTTATAAGATTTTCACTTATCTCATGTTCAGTGTTTACTAGCAAAAATAGTAATAATAATAGCAACCTACCTTCCACAGAAACATATAAAAAGAGGAAATTGCAGTTTTATTCTTCAAGTCTAACAGATTTTGCCTGCGTCCAAAGAATGGAAGCCAAGGCAACATGGCTGAATATCTACAATGAAAAGAAGGTAAATAAAAAATGTCATATCCAAACAAAAAATAAAATCTAAAATGTTTATGAAGAATTAGTTCATCCTAAGACTGCCTTTGATAAATGACCAAAAAAGTCATGAAAAATATTTTCTTGGCTAAAACTTTATTCTATTCAAAATTTGATTTAAAAATATATTATATCTTATTTTACATAAATTCAATAATATACAATCACTTTTTTTACACCCTACACATTTCTTAATAAATCAATCAATTTTATTTCACATTTAACATAATTTTTAATACAATTAACTCACTTTATTTCTCATCATATACATCTTTCAAAAAAAACTCAAAAAACAAATTCAAATATTTTTTTTCCCCAATCAAACTAATGTTGCATTTCAAATTAGAAGAGGCAGACATTAAAAAAGTCTTGTAACTTTAACTTGCATAATGTTATTAGCTATTAATTTGAAGGAAATACTACTCACAATTATGAATTTGCTCCACAAAACTGAGGAACTTGCCCCAAAGATAATTGCAGAAGCATAAGTTAATTCCAAGAGGCACATGCAAATCCAATATACCTAACAACAAATAAAGTGTAAAATTAGATAATCTAAAATTCTTATTACATTGCCTGATAAGTTGTCCTAAAATAGAAAAGGACACATTGAGTGAGTAAAACAAAATTTTACGTACTAAAATGCCAACTTTTTGCACCATAAAGTGATGATGGTCGAATGTTAATTGAACGATGAGTGTCCTAAATGAAAGATTTATGCACCTTGGGTCAAATCCACAAGGAATAAGACCTCAGAAAGCCTCAAATGAAATGTCCTACAACCATGCTAAAATGCTGAGTTTAAGAAAAAGAGGACCAACTCTCTAAAATCATACTAAAATGGAAAGTTACCAGTTATTGGCCAATTTCATCTATCAGTCTAATTCACGAAATCAACCTACAGAAATTGACATATAGACAGATTTTACACTATTATCTGTTTTCAAGTTTTTCTCCTTTGGTTTATTCCACTCAACGCAATCAAATGATCATGCAAATATACTCACACTCAAAATATAATTCATAACGTGAGCCACAGATCATGAATAACATGCTACAAATTATGTAAAGCATAACCTATGCCTAATCATATATGAAAGAACGAATTAATAATAGTAATCAATACATAATCAAAGAATTGAGCAAAACTATTTAACTCAGAATAGAAATACATAAAATCTCAACAAAAAGCACACTCTTCTATTATGAATTAAGGTTTTACTGAATGAACACAAAAGCATGGCTTCATAAAACTTTCCAGGAAAATTTCTGAATATATTGAAACAAACAAAGAATTCAAAAAGAAGGAAAGAAATAATCCTCAAAAAATAAATCCTAGTGTGAGCTACCTCCAACTACGCCAAAAGTGAAGGATAACGTCACTAGGAGGAGCCTAGCCTCAGTTGCCTGCCTTTAAACTACAAAGGGATATGAAATTCTCTCTTAATTCAACAAACTCTCATATAGAAGTCCTCATCAAAAAAACCCATTCCTTCAAAGTTTCCATAGTATTTTAACTCTTCTCCGCTTCTAGGTGTGGGTGCCAAATCCCAACACTTACGACAAGTTTCATGACTTGCGGGAGAATTAAGAAGACAATTTGCAAACCATCGACAATTTGGGCCGCCAGCCGATTTTGCAAATAACAAAAAGCTACACATACAGAAATTGATGCTGGTAACTATCGCCCAGAGAACCATGGAGGCTGTTGTAAAATTTCTTTTTGCCCTTTATTAGGCTTCATCATTTCATTAATTTCTTTTGAAGATATCCAAAAATGTTTGTTTAAAAGCTATGAATTAACAAAATTTATATTGGAGTCATTCTTCTAGTCAAGTTGAGTGCATACTAAATATTTTATGGAACATATGATTTACTATAGTGTGACACTAAACCTAATGGAAATCCCCTTTTATATAGGTGCACACAAGTCATAAGAACATGATTGCAGTGAGGACTAACCTTTTTCTGACCCATGCTTGTGGCTAATGACTTCACACCATATTGTTTATCTCCTTCAATGTCAGGGATATCCTGCATATTTCAACAACGATTATGAGCAAATGCAGGAGGTAATTAATTAACTTTATATGCTTCTTAAAGTTTTTTGGAATAATTAGCTTGAATAATGCCAGCACAGTGTAGAATATGACAAGAACAATTACTCCAAATACCAATGGCCTTGAAAAGTAGCCATGTCTGTGAAAAGCAAATATCTGTAATAGAATTTATCAGCTAATACTGCATTTAACCTCTATTAGTATATATTTAATTAATATTATCAATATTTTGAAGGTATAGAATAAAAAAAAGGTACCTGTATATGAAGACATACTGCAAAGTGGATAGCTATATGCATAATAAGTATGGCAACTATTGCACCTATTGTAGAATTTTTCCATCTCAAAAGTGGTAGCTGCAGATTATGAGATTTAACAAAACTCAAACATTGACCACCGCATTAATATGAGAAAACAAACTAGTCCTTAATGCTAATACAAGTATACAACTACATTGCTCTTCATACAATATTCCATACAAAAAATTCAAAATCATCACTCTAGGTAGTCAATAACAAAAAAAAATTGTGTCAATAGTTTATTTATGTTTAATACAGCATGCATATAGAACATATTTGTTAAAATATACAATAGTTCTTAGGTCATAACCTATAAGCATAAGTTTGTAGATCAGTTGGTAACTATCGATTTAATATAATATCAGAGCCAAAAGTCTTAAAGTTCTAATTATGGTGAATCACAATTATTTATAATATAAAATTTTAAAAAGAAAGTTATCTATGTTGAACTTCACGCTATAAAGCAAATAAATTTGTTTGTGAAGGTATAAATTAGAATATAAGAATCTTTCTGAGACGTAACCTACAAGGTTAAGCTTATAGGTCACTTGGTAACCAGAGATATTTAACAAATTTTCTAGAAACTGATGTACGCGTTTTCTAAAAGAAAACATGATTATTAATATTTTAAGTAAATAAAATCAACATGGGGTTGTTTGTTTGTCAAGTTAACTTTAAACTCAATTAAAATTAATATTATAGATTATATCATACACAAGTCTTAATATTAAAATAATAATAATTTAAATCTTACATAAATTCTAATATTAAAATCAATTTTATTTCACATCTTATACAATTTTTTTTTAAAAAAAGTAAACTTTATTTCACATCTTACACATATCTCAAAATAAAACTAACTTTATTTCAATTCTTTTGCAAATATTCTCAAAACAAATATATTGCATTAAAGTTGTCTTTTAGTCCAATAAAAATTGATTTCACAAACAACCAACCTAAAGAAAATATGTTGATGGTAATAACATGGAACTTACATTGATAGAATATGCAGAAGTAGCCATGGCAAAGATTGCGATACCCCCAAATAATGGCTTTGAACCAGCAAAATTTGCGATACCAAATGCCTGAATTATAAGAATTATATTCATTCCTTAATTAGCAGGGTATACCATACATACATATATACAAATATATATATATATATATTGTAATATTTCGTGATCCAAATGTAGAGGTATTGTCCGCTTTGACTTTAGGGAATTGCATGCTTGAGTACTTTTTAGGAGATCACCCATCCCAGTACTACTCCAACTCAAGTATGCTTAACTAGGGAGTTTTTCACCATTAGTCTCACGGTTTATCCTAAAAAGTGCTTTTTTTATTTGAGATCACGTTATCTACTTATACAACTCAGGATCTCCCCCCGTTCTGATGTGAGATAATTCATTTCTGTGCCTCTCTCACTACTTTTTATCGGCCTAAAAACCTACTAGGAGCCGCACTTTATCTCAGTGATTTCTTTCTCTTAGAACATCATCTGGCGATCACTCCACACCTTCTTCGGCCACGAGCATCACATATATATTAACAACTAATAAAGTATTAAAAAAGCTAATATGTACATGTCACGTCTTGCTAATTTATCAAATGGTCTACAGGATATTTTCTAATTAAGTCGTCAAATGAAAAATAAAAACAAAGTTTTGATGAAGAATATATAATGTGTAATTGATTAACTAAAATATATTGTGATCTTTAGAATAAGTTTATTATGAAAACTATGTGCAGGGTGAAATTTCTTATCAAAAGATAAATAGTAAATTATCTACATATATATATATATATATATATATA
>JAEMOT010000407.1:0-16622 GCA_019297695.1 Apostasia ramifera | reverse complement strand
ATATATATATATATATATATATTAGTTGAAAGAATATGACATTTCATTATAAAGCTAATTACTAATGAACGGTGTAATTTAATTACCATAACAGCAAAAGCACAAACAATTGCTACCCCTACTTTGAAAGGCATCTCCCCTGATGCAAGTGGGAGATATGGCTTGTTAACCTGAAGAAAAATAACAAGTATATTTTCCGTGTTATTATAGGAATAAATTTAATAAAATAATTCACAAACTGCACATTTTTAAGAAAATTGGAAATTATTAAAACCATGATTTTGGTAACTGCAATGTATTTATATAATTTTTTAAAGTAGAAGGAGCATTTATATACATACATAATACATAAAAGTTACTTTTTTTTGCATATTTAAATACATTTTAAATATGTAAAATGTTATGTTATAAATACATTTTTTTACTAAAAAAGTTACTTTATTTACATATTAAATACTAAATTCCCAATATTTATGTTATAAATACATTATTGTTATTTTTACTTTTTTCCAATAAATACAAATATTCTTTCCTTAAAATTAAATACACACATTCTTTCCTATCACATTAAAGTGAAAGGATGGCAAAAAAGACAGCTATAATGTAACATATTAAATTGTAATTTGCAGTCACTAAAGAGTGTACGCAATGCTAATACTAACAATTAAATATATAATATATATATATAATAATATTAATTACTATGTATGTGATTATTCCTGATTTTTTTTGTACCAAGTAAAAGAATTTAGGTTGAATATTTCACAAATCAAAATATCATGGCCTCTACTCAAGAAGCTAGTGCCCAGTGGTAATATAAAAAATTATAAACATGAACATATCTTGAACAAACATAATTTAATATTTTAACATCACAGTAGTTATTGAATGAGTTCTCAATTTTGAACAAATTTCTGTCGTCCTATGGAAACCTTAATAATTAAATTTTTATGATAAATGATTATTGATTTGCTATTATAAGACATGCATCATAATAATAAAATATCCACGTGAACACTTTCTATATATGTATAACACTTAAGCATTGTTTAGTTGAGACTCAAAAAATTCTCAAATTTTTCAAAAAATGCTTTCATTAATATTTTATATTTATTGCACATCATATATATAATAAAATATTAAAAATTAATTTTATTTCACATCCTACACACACTTCAATAAAAAATCAACTTTATTTTAGATTCAATACAATCTTCAATAACAAAATATCTTTATTTTAAATCATAACATTAAAATAAGTTTCTCTCTTTTTATCTTTAAAAAAACTTAAAATATCTCAAAAATATACTGCAATTAAACGAGGGCTTAAAGCAATCTTATCTGCATGATAAATAGCTAATTTTCAATATTATAATATAGATATGTTTGTTATTTTCACTAACTTTTTGTTTAGTGTTCTCTATTGTACATCCAAGCTATACTACTGGAGATAAAAAAATGAATGACCTCCAAGATGGTTAAATTGTAGTTTACAATCAATACGGCTCCTAGTACAATTCTTTCAAATTAATTAAATTATTTTTTTTATTTGAGAATGTTTCATGTAAATAAGACAGTTTAAAAATATTAACTTTAAGTTTTACTTGCATACCACTTTAAAAGTGAATTTACAGAATACCAACTTAAATTTACTTATATATCCTTTTGTCATATATCGATCCTCATTACTCTACCATCATAAAGATTGTGTATCCCATTAGGTGTAAGTCTTATTATTTTTGAATATAAATACAAGTAAATGCTCTCATTATTTAGTAATTAGTACCCAAAAAAATTAGAAAAATAACCATTAAAATATAACAGAAAATGAAAAAGTACTTTATCTATGTCGACATCAAACACTTGATTTATTCCATTGCTGTAAACACATATAGTCATAAAACCCACCAAGGCCTGCAATTTTGTAACAAAATCTACATTAGGTTAATTTTGCAATTTTACAATATTATAATTGCATACATATCAAAATTAGTTTTAACATTTCCAACTTTTGTAGATCTTAATAAGATTCAAACTTGATGGCTCAATAATATGTTATTATGATCAACTTCTTTTAGCATATCCAATAAATATATTACATTAGTTTTCTTTTACTTATTATAATTAGATTACATGATGAAACGTAGTTTCGGGGGGACTAGAGCTGCATCATTATAAGCTTAATTAAAGTGAGTCAATATTTGATGAAAGGGATAATTGGGTATCTGTTAACCCCAAAATAATTTGGGAATGGAGAAATATCAAATTGCAATTAATTTCACAAAAGGCATTTTTTTGAATTTATTAAATCTAAAATAAGTTAGAAAATGGTGATTTAGTGGAGTTACCAAAAATCACCAAAATTTCAGAAAATTGAAAAAAATATATGGAGTATGGTGATAAAAAGTTTGGGTCAATTTGATTCCGAAATTGTTCAAATTAAATCAAACAACATTGGGAAAATCATGAATAATTAACCTAAAATTTTGACTATCCAATCAATCTATTAAGCCAACTCAAAATTGAGTGAAATTTAGTGGAGATGTGTATTTTGAGGAGTTGCATAAAAGCCCTCAAGAGATTTTGTTGTAGGATCCATACTTGACAAGTAATTATCAAAAATAACCTATTAAGTGACCCACACCCAATTGGGTATCAACTCAATCAAATTGAGCCCTCAAAATGAGTCAAATGCAATTGGATATATGTTAAATTGGATTCTGTACTCAATTTGGGTTAACTTGACTTGTAGATAGGTTAATTTGAAGGTCGAAGACAAAATCAACATAGTAGCTGACCCAGTTGACTCAATCTAAGCTCTGTGCATTCACTGTGCTAGGCTACCCTTCTGCGCCGCGTAGGGCAACCAAACCTGAGGAAGTGATCTCAACCTAGTCAGCTCAGAGCTCCATCTAAGCTCAAAGAAGGGCAATGTGTTTCTTTTGAGCTAAGGAGCAATCTCAGCATTCAACTTAGGCTATCAAATGGCCAATGGTGAGCCAACCATGGATTGTCGTCATGGCAGTTTGTTGCAACCATCTAACGGCGGCGACGTTTAATCACCGTAGATTGAGCTTAAGTGAGTAATTAACTAGTACTAATCAACTGCTTAATACTTGAGTAATTGATTGGTGAGATTTTTAGCCGCCAGTGACAAAAAATTTTGCCTCCCTTGAATGTCTATAAAAGGGAGGTTTAACTACGAGATTTGTAGAGGAGCAAGCGATGTCGTTTGAATGCCCAACTGTATCCCCTCTCTCATGCGATCAAGATTAACTCAATTCCAAGCTTTCGCAAGCATTCCAGATCAAGGCAGAGCTACTTCTCCCTTGCCGACTAGCTTCTTTCGCTTTGATCTGGGCTTCAACACCTCCCAGAGGTTCCTGAAAGTGCTTAACTGTTCCTAGGGGTGAAGCCGGAGTTCTCTATAAGTAGAGGATGACCCTATGAATCCCCTAAAGTGCGATGGATGCAAGGAAGCTCTAATGAGTAGTTTAACTCCCAGGTCAAAGGAAATTCTCCCTTGATTCAACTCTAAACCACATCAGAAGTGAGAGAAATTCTCCTGTTAGATACAACTAGAATTCAAATCTGATTCACCTCAAGATCATTCAAATAAGCCAGTAAACCACCTCCAAATTTCGATGATATCCTATCACAACTTGGATCTACACAATCAAAACTCAAATCTCATCCAATTCACCTCACCAATTTTGCTAATCACAGCTGATCAAAATCCACCCTAAATGAATTAGCCCAGCCTTGCTAGAGAGCCTGGCCTTGGCAAGATTTCGCCAAAGAGTACCTATAATATCTTATGTAAAATTTTAGACTAAAAAGAAATATTCTATTTCTTTAAATCTTTAATTGTAATTTTTCGTAATACCCTTAATTGTAATTTTGATTAAAAAATAAAGTTATTAAAAAATAATTTTCCAACCACCATCATTCATTTCGTTGACAAAGAGATGAGGGACTTGACTGTAATTATTCTGTCCTTTATGACTTAATTGAAGAAAAAAAATAAGTTGTAAACTCCTAATTGTCAATTTTTTAGATATAAATATTCAATATCAGTGTCATTGCCTAATTAAAGTCAATAAATTAGCTTAAATGCTCAGCTAACTACTTAATAAAATTATTTTTGTCATTTTCACTCCTTTTAACTGCTATATAAACTCCTCTCCTTTTTCATTCAAACTCACCTCACAAATATCTTCTCATCTTTCAAAGCATTCATGAAGACGAGTCAGGTAAGTGGTTATACTTCTATATAGAGTTTATTTTGAAACTTGAATATTTGTTTTGTGCTATTATATTTACAAATTTCGTATTATCTTCTGACAAATTATTTGAATTTGACATGTATAAATTCAGATAGTCACTAAAGACTTAACTAAATGTTTTAGTGACCTTAAAATTATTATTTAAAATAAAATTTAAATGTATATCAAGTTTTATTAAAATAACAAATTAATACATGTTATATAGTTAGGCTACTGGATACATGTGTAAATATGTTAAATGTTAAATTAGATTAAAAATTTATAAATTTTTAAAACCACTCTGATGTTGAATGTTATATAAAAATTATAAATTAATAATCACAATTATAATTTTTATATATTTATCATACAAGCTACTGCATAATCTATGTGTTGAATATTTATGTAAATACGTTAAAAGTTAAATCAAATTAAAGTTTTTCTATAATAATAATACCTATTAACACTTGCTGCAATTAATAAAAATAGAATTTTAATGAACAATTATATTTAAGTTCCTTAGTTTTCATAATATATCTTAAAGTCTATCTTAACAAATAAACTATTATATAATTAAACGTGTTTGCTGACTCTTTTAACATGAATATTATTTGATTCTTTGAAATAGTATTAGAATTGTCAGTTTGAGCAGCTTTTTGTAGCCTTTATGGCAATTTAAGATATTTTGTGTCGGGATTTTGATTTTTAAAAGCTGAGGCTTTAGACGCCTCGGCGTCATTTAAGGGTTTGCCCTATGCCATTTATGCAGCTTTTGTATAAGTTCTGTTTGCTATTAATCTGTTTTAAAATACTGATTCATACTCTTAACAAGATTCAAGAAAAACACACTATTTTGAATTCGTGTAATATATCTCCTTGTGTGAATGAATTTATTATATTATAACAAGATTCACCTAAGATCATCTTTTTTTTTTTATTTTTATATTTATTTTGAAGATAATTATTTACTAGCTGCCATCAGTTAGTCCATTTGTTTGATGATCTCAAATTTTAAGAAGAATCAAAAACAGGACGGAACCTTCTAGGACTCAGTGGCGTACTTTAGCCCTCTATTATTATAATTACTAAATTTGTTATTTGTATTTTGACTTAATATATCTATATTAAGGACTTACTTGGAAGACATGAACCCGTTTGTACTCATAATTTAATTATCTATATTTGTGTTTCAATTATGTTCCTGCTCTATATATTTTGAGATTTTTACGCACCAAATCGAATCTTTCAAGTAACAAGAAAAAATTCAAGTTGGGGTGTGACAGTACCTTCCCTCCATTTTTGGCAATTATAGGCAAATTGGAGAGGCCTCTTCATCCAGATATGCTCCTATGAGCAGCGGAATTAATTTAGATCAAATCCTTGCTCAAAGGGCCAGCAGATCGTGAGATCCCTCATTACAGTTATTGATGACAAGCCTGCGAAATGTCCCATTGATCTGGGTCTCCTCCAACTTTGCAAACACCATGAACAAGTTCACCCGAGCCCTATGAAGGTGTCTGCATTCTTCACCATCGTTGGCGGCTTGTAACTTGGCAGTCTCAGCAATTCAGAGCCTCTCAGGCCAAATCAAAACCACAGGAACACTCATCTCACTTCATTGAAGCTGCCTGATTCATTTTCCCCTTGAATCGCCAGTTAGATTGCTGAAAGTCAGTCTTAGTTCGTCGACGACCTTAACTGGTGGCGAGAAGTTTAAAACAAGCCTACATAGTAGGTTTGGATCTAGCAAACCGCATTCACTTCATTCTGAGCCGTCTGATTTGATCAAGATCAAACAAATTTGATCATGGCCATTAGATCCTCCACACAAGTCAACGCTCACTAATTGTATGCCTGTGCGAATTATATTGTACTCTCTAAATTCTCCAAAATTCCCATATCTAAACTCAGAGAATTACAATGCCATTCAGAAGTAACCCAAATTCTTATAACTAGGTCCAAATTAATTGTAGAATAATTTTAAATTTCAATAAAATATTAATTTTAAATCCAAATCATGTAAAAATAATAAAATAAATGTCTTTTTTAATAAATTAAAAGATTAAATAAATTCAAATATGATGAATTTTGGATAATTTGGACTTAATGAGGATAAATTTTGGACTGTAATAAATTAGAATTATGGGCGAACATTATATATTTTATACAAAAATGCTTGAGTTCTTCATGTAAGTCCTAAAAATGTAATATCTGAACTTAAAGGTAATTGAACTCTTCATGAAGATCTCAATATGTAAAAGATAAGTCAAATGGACTTCTAAAAGGATTCTTGGGGCTGTTTTGCTTATTAATTATAAGCAAAGAGCTCAAAACAAAAAAGATTTCTTTCAAGTCTAAAGAATGATAAGTTTAGTAATTTCGATAAAATAAAGATAAATATCAATAAAAATATAATGAAATATAAATAATACTTTAGAAACTATTCTTTTAAAATTAAATCCCAAAAAATCTATAATTATGGGTGAACATTGTACTTTTATAAAAAGCTCTCCTGATTTTTTGATATTTTACTTAAGTCTTCCACTACATAACTTTGGGATTTAGCAATAATGAAGAATTTCATTCAGCCTCTCAGCACTAAGAGTGAGAAGATCTAGATTGTAGATGGACTACTCGCTTGCTCAATTGCAAGGACTTTATAACACAGACATTTCATTTAAGTCCAACTAAACATAGAAATAAACTTAATAATAATCAAGCGCTAAGGTCCCAAATTCAAATCCCCTTGGAGTATTAGGCCCATCAAATCTCTTAATACTCAAGAGTTTTTAAATCGATTTAACGATTGAATTTTCCTAAATCCCCCAACTTTTAGATCACAATTCCAGTGCTAAGTCAACTTAAATTCGTTGGCACATTAAATTTGTCTATGTCATAGTGATTAAGCAATGCTAAACATATTAATCATCATATTCATAGAACACCCACAGAATTCAATCTCAAGTGATTCTATAGTAAATCCATCTTTAATTCTAAATTTACTGAATATATTCTCGTGCGATGGAACCCATTGTTTTTGATAGATCATTCCGTAATTTTTTGGCCGAAAGTTTAAATGAATTAAGATCACTGGTGAAGCCCTAAACTATGGAACCATGAGATCTTGACATGATTCTTCTACCTTCATCTCCATTCATCTTATGCCATCAATTTAGTATGTTCATTTTTCCCTTAATCAAAGTTTCACCCTCCGATGAGAAAATGGGTAATTAACTAGAAATGTTTGCTTTTGTAGGAGATTGTCGATTTCAATATACCATAAAGTCTTAAAGTTATCACCTTTAGGGCGGGATTTAATTTCAATCTATCTTAAGAGAAGGAAATTTTTGATGTTTAACATATTCGTTGACTTTTATTTCTTGAGCACTTAGTTTATTGATAAATGCATGGACTTGTATATTTCCTTTCTGATATATCAGAAAATATGAAATCTTAAAAAACATGACACACGATTAAAGTGACAAATGGCACTACTCCAACTCAACTGAGAGGGGGGGACCTAAGGAACCAAGGGGTCACAAATTCAAAGGCACACGCAGCGCAATTCCAGATGGGGTGAGGGAGGGGATAGCATAGTTTATGGGGGTCTTTGATCAAGCCAAGACTTTGGGCCCTGGGGCTTTGGCCGAAGTCTAGTCACACTTGATTCCAGCTGTCCCAAGGTGAGGTTAAGTTGGGGGATATAGAGTGTTGGACTAAATCCCAGTTAGGTCAAAGTCCAAGAAAAAAAAAATTGAATAGACAAAATAGAGTCAAATCCCTCATATATGATAATATTTTTGTAAACATTTTGCTCCTATGTTATCAATTTTTTAAAATGACAACATTAATAGAAGTAATGCATGAAACAAATATTGATTAAACAAGGTTGAAACCTAGAAAAAATATGATTTATTTATATGTACTTCTAACATTTTTAAAGAAAGAATAAGCTTGCAGTAATCTGACAACTAAAAGGAGATGGTATTGTTAAATTGATGGTAAAATTTTCAAAAGGAGCCATGTAAAAATAGATCTAAGTGCAATTTAAACCTTAGGTATCAAAGTACAATTTAGCAAATAGATTGTATTGTACTAATTTATAAAATTTATCATATAAAAGAAATTAACTTGGAATAACCCAATGATAAAAGGGAGTGATGCATCTGAGAAGCTCTCAATGGCTATAAGCGAGCTTGAGACAACTGCAACAATCTACAGAAATGAAAGAAAATAAAACATTAATCAGCAATTGGCAAGGCAACGTTTCATCCTTCTCACTAAGGAAAGAGACAAAGCCGCAAAAGGAATAATGAGAGGATGCTTCACCAAAAGAAGAACCACTCAGCAATTCTTAAGAACTTACAATGCCTATAAATGCGTAGGGACGAGTAAAAGCGTAGAATGTCCGCAGTGCAGGTAACAATTTTTGCGAGACAACATTTAACCAATGCTGATTTTGATCATCCAATGGTTCCGAATATTCAGATTCCGCATTCTTTTGCCTCCATTTGCAAGAATTGTCATTGGTGACACTCCAATAGCCAGATTTTACAAGATTTGTTGTACTGAAATTGTCTATTGTGTCACTTTTTCTCTGAACTGAATAGGGGACCCTCCAACAGCAGCCTATGATCAGAAAAATTTATAGGGTTATTGGAAGATAACAGATATACTGACATAATGATAATAATTATTATTATTACAAAGTTTTAGTAATGCTGTAAATCATGAACATTTTTCTTTGGTCATATTCTTACAAGTTTTACAAGAGCAATCAAATTAAAGTTCAAAATTTGTTAAAATACTCACCCCGATAAGTTTCAACCATCCATACAAGCTTCAAGGAGGTTCTTCTTGACAAGTCAAAAGCTCGATCGTAGACAAACTATCTCAAAAATGAAGATAGGAGTGTTCGAAGGTGAAACCTCGGAAGTCTAAAGACAATAACACTATTTTCAAGGATGTTTCTCGAAAATAGTTTTATTTAAGATGTTCATTGAGATAATTTAGACAAAGCTTTTCGAAGATAATGTCGATGGTCAAAGGTAGGGTCTTGAATAGGTTTTACAAATACAGAAAGCCAACGAAAATTGTACAATGGGGATTTTCAAGAATGTATCATTTTTGTGGAGCCCAAACTTTCATCCTATATAAAGGTTTGTTAGGTTTCATTTTTTGGATGATTCACTACGGTTACTACTCATCATTGTAATCCCTTCTTTACCATATTAAAGATAGTGAAAAATATTCTTTGCTCTTCTATAGTTTTTCCTAAAAAAGTTTCCACATTAAATTCTATGTTACTTCGTGCAATTTATCAATGAGTTGTTCACCATCCTGTCTACCATAAGGTGACAAGTAATAAAGGGTCTTTCCAAAATGCTTGAATTATTGAGTGTTAATTTGTCATATGGGTTATATAGATGAATCAATGCAAGATTGAAAATAATATATCAAGGCCCTCAATTTTGGGGACTTATGTGATGCTTCGATAAATAGGTCTTCCCTAGCATATCTAATTTGAAAATTTATTGAGGAAAGATGTTAATTTGGGATATACTTAAAATGGAATAATGTTGAAAATTTTCAAATGTGGTCTATGAGTATGAATTTTATCTAGAAAGTGGCTATGCTTTAAAAAAATTCGGGTAAAATCTGGGCTTAGTTAAGACTAATTAAGACCAATTAGCCTTAGTTAGGAGGGATTTAATTGGGTCAAATTTCAGCCATATGGCCTCTTGCATGAGTTGAACTTGGAAGATTCTGGATTTGAGGGAGAAAATACTTGGCCAAACCTTCCTATTTCCTTCTCCTTGCTGGCTGAACCAGAGAGAGAGAAAAGAAGAGAGCATATGTGAGAAGAGGAGAAAGGAGAATAGAAGAGAAGTTTCATCCTCAATCTCCAAGTCATTAAGTATTTGTGGGAGTGATCATCAAATTAGGTAGGAAAAATTTCTTTAATAAGTGACCATAAAAAAAGTTTCCTTAATAAGTTTATAAATTACAGAAATAAGAGAATGCGTGGAGTATTTTGAAGTATGGTTATTTAGTGGATACTATCTTTGGCTTGTTTGTTTGTGAAGTATCAGTCTTGTATGCTGTTGTTTTTTGCTGTATTCTGATGGGTATTTGAGGCACAAGTTTCACACATTTAATGATATCCAAATATGTTGAAATTTAGCAGATCTCTAGTTATATTAGTTATCTACAGCTTTCACGTTCACACACTTCATAAATTCTGATTTAAAGGTTGAGTTTAGGGTCATCCAATTCCTGGTGACAGATTTGTATTTCAGATCAGTTATGGTTTTGAGTACTATAGCCTTACCAAATAAACTCCAAAGAACATGACATTTTGCAGACCGGTACTACTCTTATTGATATCCCATTTTAATGTTTAGTGTTTGCTTTGAAATGGCCATTTAATCCATGTTCTAAAGAGTTAAAGTTAGAGAAGGAATCTGTGAGTTCAAGATTTCAGGTTCGTCTGTTTTTAATAGAGCACTATCTTATTTAAATGAGTTGGCAATGCAAATAGAACTCTCCAGATTATTAGCTTATTCATTTATCCACAATGTTTGGTATTTAATGTTAGCTTTGAATAGATCAATTACGTTAACCTGTGTATCAAGTGAATGAAAAAGTAATTGAAAATTTTGTTACAGCTGATTGAAATAAGTGTCATAAAATCAAGGTTTGCTTCATGAATGTGCGAGAAATGATCAAATCATTTACCTTGACATTAAACAAATAAATATTTGTATTGCTCATGAGACACTTATGTAATCTTTGAACCATATTAAATTAGGTTTCCCGTAGGTATTGCGACCATGTCCTTAGCTCGAGCGTATTATGCAATATTTGATCATGTGACAATGGTTCACATAATCTAGGGGCGAACTGACTACTGCCACTTGATAATGAAACTTCCTACCCCATAGAAAATATAATTAGTTAGAGATATACGGTCCGGTATGACGAACGGATCATGTGGAAGGAATATTTGTAAAAGAGGCAGTTGAGACATAATCCGAGAAACCAGGGCCCAAAATTACTAAACTTGACTAGAGATATTGAAAGTTATATGTTTTAATTGTTTAAAATCTTTGCATTTTAGCATGCTCTCGATTTCACTTCCATTGTCTTCATGATGTTGTGTGTATATATTAGTCACCAAGAAACCCATATGAGAAACAATATAATCAAGTCATTTCTCCACCCCAAAACCCAAAGGTTAGTTAATTTGAGATATACTAACCTCATTAGTAAGTTACACAAAATAAGTAGAAAATTTTACCCAAAATTATGTTTGGTTGCTAACAAGTATCAACTCAAGATCCTATTTAACTGTTTAATAACTCAACCCGGGGTAAGACCATAAGGGGCCGTTTGATAGGTGGGTTAGCTAGGTTAACTCAAGTTAACCCAGCTAACCCACCAAACGCGTTATAACGCGTTACCCTTATCCCTGGGTTAACAAACCCAGCGGCTTGCCCTTACCCCGCCTAACCCCGGGGTTAGCTACCCCAGCCGAGATCCGGGGTTAAGGGCGGAGATGGCGGACCTGCGCTCACTGTCGCGCGCGATTCCTGCGCTAGCGGTTGGGTTTTTTCGCGCTACCTAGCTGCCGGATGATGGCATCGCTCCAGGCGCGGCGACGGCGGAGAAGTTCTGCTCTGATACGCAGGCCGGCGCAGTGCCTCTCCGGCAGCGACGGCCTTCTGGCTTGGCTGATGCGAGTGTTTTTGGTTGTATTTGTATTTGTTCAGGTAAATGGCAGATCTGCCTTCTCTACTCTCAGATCTTCTTGATTCTGTGCTGTTTTTCGTTTTCCCGTTCTGTGCTGTCTTGAGTCTGTGCCCTAATTTTTTTTTTTTTAAATCTTACCTGCTGCATAGTCATTCCATGCTGCTTTTCTTGGTGCTGTGCTGTTTGTCATTCTTGGTTTTCTGCTGTTTTTCACTGTTTTCTCCTTGATTTTTTTTTTCACTGTGTTCTGCCTGGAATTCATGCTATCCATTCTAACAATTTTTTTTTTAACTTCATACCAGCTGCAATTGCTGTGCAGTTGTCCAATTTTTTTTTTTTTTGGGTTGTTGCAATGGCTCTGCATTCCTTGGTTCTCTGTTGTTCACCTGCGAATTTTCCCTCTGTTTTTTTGAGGGTTGAGTGATGCTTGTGCAGTGTGATGACCTGGCTTTGTCTCATATTACCCATATTCTCATTGTCATTATTAACCAATTTTATTGATTATCATTTTGCTACTATACTTGCTATGAGACATAGACATGTTACCATGCTTATTAGGTGGACTTTGTCTTATGTAACCCATATAATATGATTCATTGCCATGTTACTTCATAATTTATGCCATGTTCCTATTTTATCATTATTTAAAATGAGAGCTCTTACCTCCACTATGTTGTTCCAAATTATGTTCATCATCCTTTGGCTATTTTTTTGGCCTGTTCTGCCCTTGGTTTCCTATTTATTGCTGAAATTGGATGGTTATCTTACCTGTGCTTCCAAGTTTCAGCATTCTTTTCTAATTGCTTTGCTCTACCGGCTTTCTAGTAAGTATACTTTTTCTTTATTCCCATTTTATGTTTATGTTCTGCTACAGTTAAGATATAATTCGTATATGAACAGATACAATACTTGTTTTCTCAGATATTACACTTGTTCTAACGCCACTTTCGAAATATGGGCAGTGATGAATTTTCTGATCAAAAGAAAGAAAAATTTGGAGGTCTGATTAATCTCAAAGTGATTTCATGTTATGTGTCTGTTATCCTTGGTATCCAGGTGGAGAGGTAAACATCAAAATATTTACCTTTTTGCCGATCCAAGTTACCTTAGCCGATGTAGAAATTTCTGAGCCCAACACTGTCTTAAGTAAACATTTGTTTGGTGCTGTTCTTCTTTGATTTGGTGTTGTGCTGTGTTGTTTATATCCCCTCTGTTTTTAATTTCATACCTGCTGTCATGGCACTTCAATCCTGCGGTTCTGTGCGGTTTTTCACTGTTTCTCCTATCTGGTTTAGTGATCCTTTGTGGGGTATTTCTTTTGTGTTCTATCTGGAATTCTTGCTGCCCATGTTTTTTATTTTTATTTTTTCATTTCTTACCTGCTGTCCTGAAGCTGACATTATAATGTATGTTGTATGTGACTCCATCCCCTCTGATTTTATTAGATGATGCTCAGAGTTATAGCTTTAATCTATTCCTGTTATGCGTGTAATTGGTGGTTGGTATTGGAAGTTAAATTAAAATGCTATCTATGCTTTGGATAGTGATGCTAGCAGTCAATACCTGAGGTTTGTGCTATTTTTTACATGTGGCAATAATTTAAAATTATTTTTAGGTGTAATGGCTTAAACGTTTATGACAACTTAAATTTTATGCTACCTTCAAGCAGCTTAATGGACTTTTGAACTTCTAATGCATGTTAAGTTGATTGTGTAAAATGTTGCTTGGATGTGCTTTGAGCTTAAAAATTCAAAGCCACATATATCATTTGAGAGTTTATTAAATCCAGTAAGCTTAAAAGTTAAGTTGTTGCCAAATGCACCTGTAGGTGCATTATTGTACTTATTGGTGAATTGAGTTTTTTTTCCTTTTCATTTATCCTGATGATTTCCAAATTGCTGATTGCATCATGTATTTTCTTGATTGCTAGATGTTCCAGTCGAATATAATGTTGATATTCAGACAAAATATTACTGAAGAAAGTTCATTCCAAATTGGAAGTTTAGTTTATTACATGTGATTTAAGTTCTGCTGGTAACTTTGAAACCTTTGTGATTTTGAACTTAAACTGATTTCATAACTCAATTTATTTGTAGAAATTTATGAAGTACTCATATTTTATAAAGGCTAATGTATTTGTATCATATCTATGCATGGTTATTGCTTATGATTTTCTTGGTGCTCTGCAGTTTGTCATTGTCGGTTTTGTGCTGTTTTTCACTGTTTGTTATAATGATTTCGTTATTTTTTTTTTTTTACTGTGTCCTACTTGGAATTCATTCTATGAATAGATACAACACTTGTTTGCTCAGATGTTAACTTGTTCTTATGCCTTTTTTGAAACACGGGCAATGATGAATTTTCTGACAATAAAAAAAAGGACAAAAAATTGGAGTCTGATTAATGTCAAAGTGATTTCATGTTATGTTTGCTCAGTTACCCTTGGTATCCAGGTGGAGAGGTAAACATGAGTAGTTTTTACCTTTTTGCTAATCCAAGTTACCGTAGCTGTTATGGAAATTTCTGAGCCCAATACTTTGCCCTGTTGCATGGTAAATCCCTCTACTTTTCTTGGTTCTGTACTGTTTGTCATTCTGCGGTTTTGTGCTTTTTTTCACTGTTGCCTACTTGATTTTGTGATTTGGTGGGTTCTCCATTTTTGAAATATGGGCAATGATGAATTTTTTCATAAAAAAAAAAAAATGAACCTGCTAAATCTCAACGTGAAATCATGTTATGTTTGCTCAGTTACCCTTGGTATCAAGGTGGAGAGGTAAACATGATAATGTTTACCTTTTTGCCGATCCAAGATACCGCAGCCAACATACAAATTTCTGAGCTCGGTACTTATTACTTAAGTTAGAATTTGCACAACAACTACCATGATTCTTAAATATTCCTCACCATTTATAATTTCTGTTAGGCAATATGAACTCTGGTTTCCGACGTACGGGTCAGGATAAACTATCAATTAGGAAGCCTTTGCGAAATACGCCTGCAGATGACAGAATGACAGAAACTGAAGATGAGCCACAAATAGGTCCCTCAAACCAACGAGCGAATAGAAAAAGTAGGGATCCAAATTTCTCTACTGAAGAGAAGGACAGACTAATTTTACTTATCACTGAGAAACATAATAATGGGGACGTAGTTAACGGGAATTCTACGCCTTTGGCTTGGATTGAGATTACCAAAGCTTACAATAGCCAAGTGGGTACTAAGAAAATCGCCCAACAACTAAAAGATTCCTGGAAAACATTAAAAAAAGATTACAGGAAGTATCATGAACTTGCTGGGCGGAGTGGGTGGGGATGGGATCCAGTGAAAAACATACCGGATGCAACCGATGATCTGTGGGAAGAAATTCTTCAGGTGTGATGTAGTAAAATTTGTTAAATTTGAGTACCAGCACTAATTATTTCTGTAACTTATAGTCTTCATTTCTATAGGTTCACCCAGAATATGAACCGTTACGAAAGAAGCCCTTTACACATTACGAAGCAGTTGGGAACCTCATTACAAACACATACGCATTAGGCAACCATGCAAGGTCTTCCATCAATTACATGTCAACGGCTGAGTCTCCAGAAATGGACGCAAATGTTGAAGTCAATGCGAATGACTGGAACGAACCTGCTTTCGATACTAGATACGTTTCTGGGGAAGGATCTAGTTTTGCTGAGAACTACATTTTCGTTGAGGATAATGATGTAACATGTGAACCTTCCTCAGGGAGTGGAGGTAAGCGTGTAGCCGAAACAGGCAAAGAACGTAGGCGACGAAAAAAAAGTTTTACAAAAGAAGATGCAGAGTGCTTACTTTCTGAGGCAAGGAACAAAACAAATATTGCATTGCATGCAATGCAACGCGCAATGCCTTACACTATGGAAGACGCGATGAAAAAGTTAAGATGTATGCAAAATTTAACAGACACCGCACTGTGTGCAATGATAGATGCATTAAATGAAACTCCTAACAATATCACAGTGTTCATAATGCTAGAAGGGAGTCGGTTAAAAACCTGGGTTGGTGCAACTGTTTCCTGACATACTCGATTTGGCCGAATGCCAATATTTACTGATCGACCAAACCCATCATTTGATCCTCCCCCCACTTTCTAGTGTAAGATTGAGTTTTTAAGTTGTTTTGTCTCCAAAGTTACTACAGACAGTTGTTTTGAGGTTGTTGTACTATTGTTTAGCGTTGCAGTAGTAATGTTGTTTTATTCTGTACCTTCAACGTTTGTAATATTGTCTCGTTATATTGTATTGTTGAAATAATTAGATGTTTCTGTATTCGCAATTTGGTAATGGAATGTTGTAATATGCTACAGATGGACATTAGCAAATTTTATGGCAATGAGGTTGTCAACCTCATCACATGCTTAGATGAAGAGGCAGCATTACTGGAATTTGTTTCTGAGTTTGCTGAGTTAGACCAGTCTAATGTACAAGTTCCTCGCGTTATGTACGATAGACCATATCCCGGTAAATTATACATTCATGAGATCTTAAATGGGCATGATGTGCGAGCATACAACTGACAGATTGTAAGCTAAATTGAAATATAAATGATAAAGGAACTGAGAAGGAGAGGAACAGATTA
>JAEMOT010000406.1:67923-90051 GCA_019297695.1 Apostasia ramifera | reverse complement strand
ATATATTTATCTATTTATATATATATATGCATATTACTCTTACTTATTCGTTTGCAGGTGCCACTTTAAAATTGCTCAATTGCTCATGCTGAAAAGATTTGCTTGAACGCTCTTGCTTGAAAATAATAAAAGTCTCACAATAATAAGTAGCTTTAAAAGTACTTATTTTTTTTTGTAACATATATATTAATCAAATTTTTTAAAGTTTAACTACATCCAATTCACCCCCCTCTTGGGTGTGCAAGTGGACCAACAATATATTTAAATATTCTTAAAATAATATGATGAACGGCTCAGAATTTATTTAATTATAGTTAGGTTATTGAAAAATTATGATTACTCATTATAATAAAAATAAGTAAAAATGTGTGTATGCAAGATTTTATAATATTTTGAGTGTGCATAGCGTAATTAACTAAGAATGGATGGATAAGACATAAATAAAACTAAATGGTGTGGCATGTAGGTAATTATCCCTTTTATATTTGACGACTACTTTTATTTTTTATCAAGGACTACTTCCTTAGAGGCAGGCTGTGTGAAGAGGGTGTTAAACTGCTACTATGTACCCTCAAGATAATTGAAAAACTTCAAGAAGTCTTCTATCATCTTTAGTCATACTACCAGTAAAATTAAGAAAATTGATATTATAAGGAGATTTAGAATGTAGGAAGAGTAACAATGATGCAATATGGGTATCTCCCTTATTGAAAACGGGCCAATAAAATAAGATTTTTTAGCTATCATTACTGCGATCAAATGAAGGATCACTGGTTGGGGGGCGAGGAGTTTATCACTAGCAGGACGGTATATCACGCCACACATTTATATTTTTTTCGGTGTCCTTGAGCATATTGAGAAGCTTTTTAAGATATTGTTTTGGCGTGGTGATTATGTGATCAAAACCTTGCACTATGTGGCATGGGATAAGATGTGTAAACCAAAGAGTGAGAGATTTGAAGATATACAACTAATTATATCAGAAATAATGGTACTAATTAAGTGATCGACCAGTGATGACTATATCGAAGTCATCAAGTCACTTATTTACTAACACTTTTGACTAAAGTGAAAATTTTCATTTTTACCTCAACTCATAGATACAAGAAATCAGATCTAATCCTAACCATATAAATCTTGAATAATTAAGGATATCATACAGCACTCGTATCCTAATATTTTCTCTGAAACTAACAATGTCGTTAGCGAAAAAGCGGAAATACAAAATATTGGTCATTGCATATTCCTAGATAAGCATAAATTTAAAAAGTGATAAATATATTATATATTAATAATGAGTTCTAATATTTTCAACTCGATAAATATAGATTCAAAATATGATAAATATAAATAAAATTTTAAATACATTACATATTTAATTCCTATTAAAATAATTTTTATTCATAATTAAAATATAAATTAACTTTTTCAAATTAATCCAAATATGATGGCATACAAAAAATTTGGGGCAAAAATACTCCATCACTGCCAAAAAAAATTTAAAACTAATTTTTTTATATTTAAATATGATGCAATACAAAACATTCTATATATGCAAAAACACTTCTATATTCTGATCTGCATGACTTTTGTATTGATCAAATATAAAATTTATATTAAATATTGATAATAAGTTCTTATATTTTCAACTTAAACACAAATTTAAAGCATGATAGATGTAAATAAAATTTTAAATACATTATATATTTAATTATTTTTAAAATATTTTTATTTATAATTAAAATATGAAACTAGCTTTCGTATTTTAATGCTATGGAAAACAAGAAATCTGAAAAAAAAAAACACTCCATCACAATCAAAGAATTTATAGAAATCACTTTTAGTATTTAAATATGATAAAATATAAAATAATTCTGCATAGATCTAATAAAAAAAAATCACTCTATTATTACATTTTTTTATACTCATTAAGTTCTAATAAAAAAATCTATTTCTCATCTACATTAAGATCTCGTTTTGTTCGAGTTTTTTTTTGAATATAAGAAAAAAAAATTATTTTTTAAATTTAATGGGAGAAATATTTATTTTAATATTAAAAAGTGTGTGAAATGTGAAATACCTTAAATTCTAATATTCGTGTTTATATTGAATGTGAAATAAAATTAATTTGTATGATTTAAATTTATGTTGGGTAAAAAAATTCTCTTGAAGAAGGAAAGAAACACATTTTTCTTTTTTGGTATTGAAATAGAATTTATTATTTAAAAAAATGCGCACGGTGCGTTGCACGCATACTGCACCCAAGAATTTCACTATAAATTGAGATCTCACCAACAGTACTCCATCTCCATCTTCCCTTGAGAGCAGGAATGGAAGCATCAGAGCTTCTCATCCTGGTGCCCATGGCTTTTGCCTTCGTCTCCCTCCTCCTCTCATCCAAGAGGAAGAGACACCCGCTAGCTGCCAGGAAGCTTCCTCCCCCCTTCCCTCTCTCCTCCATCCTCGCCGGCCTCGCCGCACTTCCGTGGCGGCCTGTGCCGACCCTCGCCGACATCAACCTCCTCCACCACCGCCTCCAGTCCTCCCTGGGCCCCATCTCCTCCGTCCGCCTCCCTCTCTACATGGCAGTCTTCATCTCTGACGCCACCCTCGCACACCACACTCTCTTGGCTCTCATCTCCGCCGTCGCCGACCGGCTGCCGCCGTCATCGCTGTTCCGCAGACAGAACCTGCAGGTCCGCATCACCCTCGCCCCCCACGGCGAGCCCTGGCGCCTCTTACGCCGGAACCTCGTCTCCGGCATCCTCTCCCCTTCTTCCGTGAAGCAGTTCGCCGGCGCCCGGCGGTGGGCTCGGGATATGCTCCTCGCTCGCCTGAGATCCCATGCTGCCAAGGCCGGCGGAGTCGTCAGGCTGTCAGAGAGCTTCCCGCTGGCCACCTACGCCCTTCTCGCCGCCATGTGCTTCGGCGAGAAGCTGGAAGAGAAGAAGATCATAGAGATCAAGCTCGCCATCGAACAATTGATCTCTGCCACCGTCAGCTCCTTGTTCTTCACCTTCCTTCCCTGCGCCATCCAGAAAATGCTCAGCTTCCTCCGGAAGGCGCCCGCGACGGCCGACCTCTTCGTCTCCTTCGTTAGAGCTCGGCGTAGGATTCGTGATGCCGCGTCTAGAGGTAAGGGAAATATTTTACAGAGAGAATACTTTTAATTATAAAAAATTATTTATTTTAATAATACTAAATTCTAAGTTATTTTATAATTTATTATCTAAAATAATAAAGATATTTTTACTCGTATGACATAAAAATTTTTAATATTAACTTATTAGATACCTTAAAATTAAACTTAATATAACTACTCGTTTATTTTAATTTTACAATCAGCACACTTTAATTAAAAACTCCTACATTTTATTTTAATAAATCATACTTGAGTTATGTTTTAACTTAAACAAGATTCATCGAAATAAAATCTAACTCTCAGTACATCTTAAATCAAATATGATCATTTATCCAGTACTCCATTATTAAAATGGGTATCTAATGAAATATTCTACTTTTTTAACATGTAAGATTTAATTTAAGATGCAACGAGGGTTAAATTTTATTCCGATGAACCTTGTTTAAGTTAAAACATAACTCAGGTTTAATTTATTCAAATAAAATATAGGAGCTTTTAACTAAAGCGTGTTGATTGTAAAATTAAAATAAATAGACGTGTGTCATGCATGTAATATTTAACGTTACGGTGCCTAATTTTAAATTTTAATATAATTCTCTAAATATTATTTGTTTCATAAATTAGCTATATATAAATTATATTTTAAATTTAATTTAGTAAAATAAAAATCTTTATTATAAATTTGTGAACAATGCACAATAAGATAAAATTTATAAAAATGTATATTTAATTTAATTTATATTTTTTTTCAAAAATATTTTATGAAATATATGACTTTGTAAGATTTAAGTATAATATATATAATATTTTATCTTTGATAGTAAAATATATAATTTTTCATAATTAAAATATCATTGATGTAAATGCCCTTTACGATACAAAATGGTCCAACCAATTAATTAATGAGGAAAATTCAAACATAATTTTATGTTTGAGCATCATAGTATGTACTCGAATATTAGGCTAAGATTAATCGAATCAAGATTAAGCTGATTCAACACAATTGATCTGCTTTGAGGGAAATTTCTCGCACCTGTTCAATAAAATGTCTTAATGGCCGTAACCATTGCTAGGACTCTCGTAAGTACCGTTTGTTTTTAGCAGTATTCAACCTCAATTCGAAAAGCTCTCGAGGAGACGGATCCACTAGCAACAATTTGATCTTTTAGTTAATTAAAATTAAAATTTTTATAATTTTTTATTTTTTATTTTTAGCAATCATCATAGGCAATTAGTTTTAAAAGTCCAAATAAAACTAATCATATTTGTGCTACCAATCTAATATAGTTCAGGCTATTAGCAGGTCAAAATTTATGTACTTTTATTTTTGATCGACTTTTAAGATTTTCATATATAAGTCCTATAAATAAATGACTATAGAGAAATTGTGTTTTTTTGATATAATTGAAATAATAAAATTCATGTGAGTTTTTTCCTTCCACAGTTGCATCTCTTGCTTCAATTTGATGTGTTTGAGGAGTTTTCTATAAGGCTGTAAATGAACTAGTACAATATATATATATTTTATTAATATTTTATCGACATATAAATTTTGCATTCTTCCTCTACGCAACCAGCGTGGTGGACATAAAGACATAAATATAAATATATATATATATGTATTTATATTTATATTTATATTTATATTTAATTAAGTATTGGAGAGACATGCATTATTGCATTTTGTTAATTTTAAATTTATTTTCAATTTTGAATTAAATTTTGGAACAGGGGAGAGACCTAGGCCTGTAAATGGGTCGGATCTTGATCCGATCCGATCCGTGATTCGAACCGATTATCTTATGAAACGGAATAAATTTTTGACTCGCACGATTATTCCGAAAAACCGACTCGCTCCGTTTAAGTATTGCCGGGTCGGATCCGGGTCGATGCTGATCCGACCCGAAAATAATTCGATCCGGAATTTATAAGTATCAAATTATTTTACGTATTTATATATTTATTATTTAATTGCATATGTTAATTGTTGTTTTATTTTATGAAGGTTTTGAAATGTGACTGAGACCTATAATTATTAAAGAGGCTATTGCAAATTATTTTAAGTGCAGTAAGCAGGAAGTGCTTGTATTGTGAAATGGGATAAATTGCTACAAATATTTTTTACCGTTAAGATAAAATGTTTAGTGCTAGCTTTAACAGAACTGCACTTTATTTTTTGTGTAATATTTGCATTCAACTGTTGGTTCTATGTTTTGTAATATTGTAATATAATGCTGATGTCAGTGATATGATCTTTAAATGTTTATATATTATTCTTATATTTTATACTATAATGGATTTATATTGTAAATTTTAGTGATCAAAATTTTATTTAAAAATATAAGAATATATATACAACTAATAGTTATAGTCATTAAAAAATAGTGTTAAATTATGTAAAAAAAGTTCCGGATCGACCCGAAATCCGATCCGAAAATCCAAACCGTGGCGGGTTATGGAACGGATCTGGGTTGACCTCGATTCGATCTGATTTTTAATCCGATCCGGATATATTAGAATCGGATCCGGGTAGGGGTCAACCCGATCCGGATCCGATCCGTTGACGGGCCTAAGAGACCACAGCCTCCAGCTTGGCATGCTGATGGTGAAGGACGTGTATTTGATAGAATGATGCGACACACTGCTGATTCATCTCAATGGAAATCTTTCGATATTAGATTTCCAAATTTTGCTGAAGATTCGAGAAATTTAAGACTTGGGCTGTGCACTGATGGGTTTAATCCGCACAGTGTTCAAAGTAGTCAGCACAGTTGTTGGCCTGTTTTCTTGATTATTTATAATTTACCTCCTAATTTATGCATGAAACGTAAATTTATCATGTTGACTTTGTTGATATCTGGATCAAAGCAACCTGGAAATAAAATAGATGTTTATCTTTCTCCACTTATAGATGATCTTAAAAAGTTATGGAAAGAAGGAGTGCAAACATATGATGCTTACCGGCATGAACTATTTACGTTAAGGGCAGCACTTATATGGACTGTGAATGACTATCCAGCTTATGGAAATTTGGCAGGATGTAGTGTTAAAGGTTATTATGCATGTGTTATTTGTGGTGATAAGACTAATGCACAGTATTTAAAATGTGGAAGGAAATTATGTTACATGTGTCACAGAAAGTGGTTGCCTCGAGATCATGTGTTTCGCAAAAAAAAAAAGCTTTCGATGGTAATGTTGAGTTTGACAAGGCTCCACACCCACTTAATGGGAAAGAGTTGGTACAAGTTTTGAGCACCATAGGTCAGGATCCTCCAAAAACAAATTGTTGGAAAAGAAGATCAATTTTTTTTGACCTTGAGTATTGGGAATATTTACATGTGCGTCACAATTTAGATGTCATGCACATAAAAAAAAATATTTGTGAAAGTATTATTGGTACATTATTAAATGCTATTGGAAAAAGTAAAGATAGTATAAATGCACGATTAGAGATGGTAAGTATGGGGATTCGACAGCAGCTTGCTCCTAAGGTCTATGGCAGTCGAACATGTCTTCCACATGCATGTTATACATTCACGAAAGAGGAGAAGAAGCGATTCTGTAAGGTTTTGTATGAGTTAAAGGTGCCAGATGGTTATTCTTCAAACCTGAGAAGTCACGTAAATCTCAGAGAATTAAAATTAATTAATTTGAAAGCGCATGATTGTCATGTGTTAATGCAACAATTGTTACCTGTTGCTATCAGAGGCAGTTTGGATACTAAACTTCGGAGTGCAATAACGAGGCTATATTTCTTCTTCAACTCTTTATGTACTAAAACTGTAGATCCTCTCAAGTTAGATGCACTTCAAGTTTGTATTATTGAAATAATTTGTGAGTTGGAGATGTTCTTTCCACCTTCATTTTTTGATATTATGATACACTTAACAGTTCATTTAGTAAGAGAGGTACAACTCTGTGGACCAATTTTTTTGCGGTGGATGTATCCTTTCGAGCGATATATGAAAATACTCAAAGGATATGTTCGTAATCGTTACAGGCCAGAAGCTTGTATAATTGAGAACTATGTCGCTGAAGAGGTTGTAGAATTTTGTAATGAATACTTACATAATATTAACCCGATTGGAATTCCTATTGATCATACTGCAGTTGAGAGGTACGGAAAAGACATTACATCAGGGAGGTCTCATGTTGTAGATATTAACATGTTAAGGCAGGCACATCTGTATGTTTTGCGTAATTCAGTGGTTGTGGATTCATATATTGAAGAGCACAAAGAACAATTACGAAGTGAAAATCCTTTAAATGCACGAAATGAGATATGGATTCAGAATAAACACATCAAAGAGTTCATTGAATAGTTTGGCTGTCGTATGACTACAATATTATGTGAAATAGAAAGTGCTAACATCGATAAGTCATTGAAGTATTTAGCATTTTTACCAAATCACTGTGTGGTGAAGTACGTGGATATATTATCAATGGATATCGCTTTTTCACTAAAGAACGGGACAACAAACGTGTTGTTCAGAATAGCAGAGTTTCTTTAATTGCTCAAACAATGCAAATATCAAGTGCAAAAGATTAAAATCCTCATATTGGTGATTTGTGCTACTTTGGTATTATTGAAGAGATATGGGAACTTGATTATGTTGGTTTTTGTATTCCATTATTCAAATGCTTATGGGTAGATAGTAATGGTGGGAGCAAAATTGACGAGATGGGCTTTACATTAGTCAATTTTAATCGGATTGGTCATAAAGATGAATGTTTCATTTTCGCAAATCAAGCTAAACAAGTTTTCTACGTTGAAGATCTTGCTAATTCACAGTGGTCAATCGTCCTCAATCATAAGCCAAAATTTATGATAGAAGAGGATAATGATACTACTTACGAAGAGTTGTTCGGTTTTACAAATGATCTGCCTATGACTATGTATGATAATTCTGATGAGGCTCCTACCTACGTAATCGAAGGTGAAGATGATACTGAGTTAGTAAAAAAATCTGGAAAGAAACGAAAAATGAATTGCTAGAAATGCAAAGAATAGCAAATGGTAAATTTTTGTTATGTTCGTATAATTTTTTTTTCTTCTGTAGTTTCTCATTGATCAACGTATGTTACTAATATAATTGCAGCTTAATGGCGGATCAATCATCCTCTACAAGCTCAAAGAAAAAAAGAGGCTTGACTCTATTGTTGAAATTGACAACAAATAAAAAAATACTGAAAAATTAACAATTGAGATAGCCAATGGCTTGCCAGTACCTGGGAGAAATACAGATCAGTTGATGAGTTATTTGGGAGTCGTGGTTCGACATAAAGCCCCTATCTCATGCACTAACTGGCGTGAAGTCCCAGAATTAAATAAACAGCTAATGTGGGAACAAATAACGGTAAGGTATTTTGTTTATTTTTTTTGAAAAAGTATTTAAGTTATTAATATTTTTATTATTTTTTCTTCAGAATATATTTGATGGAGTGAATGAGCTGCATGACAAGTTATTTGTTCATATGGAAAAGATGTGGAGGACGTGGAAATCTTTTATGTACAAGAAATTTATCGAGGACAAAGATGAAGAAGCTCGATATGTTATTCCTGAAGATTATAATTTTATCTCCCAACAGGATTGGAATTTATTTGTCAACTATCATATCTCTGAAGAATTTCAGGTAACTGTCTTTTTTGAAGTCATTCAGATATATCTAAAATTAATAATTACATTATGATTTTAATATTTTATATAGAATAAAAGTCGCACAGCTGTAGAAAGAGCAAAAAGTCAGAAATACCATCACACTACCTCAAGGAAGGGTTATGCAGGCTTGGAGCAGGAGATGGTAGATCGATATACTAATATTTATTTTTTACTTTTATTTATCATAGAATATGATTATTTATATTATCTTATATTTTGTAGCAAAAAAAAATTAGAACTGAGGATCCTATCCCTGGGTCAGACCTATGGAAAGCTGCACATAAAAGAAAGGATGGTCGTTATGTCAACGTAGCCTCTGAAGAGCTTGGGACAAGGATTGTAAGTAATTTGAATTTTGCTCGCATACAAATTATAATATTTTGATATGTATATTTAACATTCTTTTTTTTGTATAGGATGAGTTGGCCACACAGGCTACTCAAGGCACGATTCATCCTGAAGGTAGGAGTGATCTGTTTGCTTTGGCTTACGAAGAGCCAGAGCATCCTGGAAAAGTTAGAGTTGGGGGAAAATTTCAGACAATAACTTCTTTTTTTAAGAAGAATAGAAGAGGAAGATCGTCTAGTGTCACTGCTGCTGATATTCAGCAGTTGAGAGAGGATAACATTAAGCAGCAGCAACATATCTCTCGCCTCGAGGAAGATATAATATTGTTGAAGGAAATAGTAATGAGAGGGTATGGATCTACCCAGGCAAGTCCTCTGGCAAGCGTATCAGGTTCTTTTATGGGAGGCAACCCAATCTCACCTCCTGTATTAGTTGAGGTATTATTTATATGTTATTTTCTAAATAAAATAGGATGATTGTTATATTATAATTTTAGTTATATTTTATAAATTTATATCATAGGGAACGACATGCTTGATTGCTTGTGTTACTCCTAATAATGTGGTCGCCCATGGGAGAGTGGTGAATCCAGTTGCTCATGTTGTACATACATTATCGATGGGCGATGGGACATGCACAGTGATTGTTGATCATGTAATTGATGGATCTGCTAGTCTCGTTTTTCCAATTGATGATAAAACAATAATTGGTGAAGCATTGGGATATGTTATTCCTTGGCCCACATGGCTTATTTCTCAAGATGATCAGGTATAATATTTTGTTTTATATTAATGTTATAGTTTTAAAATTTTCTGTACTATTAATTTTTTTATTTTTTTTAAAGCGACTAAAAACTAAATCTACTGAAGCACGCCACGCTGAAAAATTTTCAACAAGTCAAAGCAAAAATATTCAGATAAATAATATTATTTATTATCATTGTCATACTTTTACATACATTTGTAATTTAAAATTCTAATATATATATATATTACATACAGAAAAAAGACCATGTTCTTATGTCATTTTTAAATAAGATGTTAGAACATGCAATTCATGCATTGACTGATGAGGTGTTGATGTATATTCTTATTCCTGCCGACGTTTATGGGTATGACAAGCAATTATTATTTGATAAAAAAGAAATTTTGGAGTTTGGCGCATTCGAAAAAATCGGTGAGTCGATGATAAGTGCTTACGTCGGGTAAGTATATATATACACATTTGGTAGATGCATTTAGATTTTTCAATAAAAAATTCTAATTTTATATTATTGTATTCGTACAGGTGCTTATATAATCAAATAAGAGCAGATAGTAATTTGAGAGGTAAATATTGCTTTGTGGATTCACAAAGCATTGCAGGTTTAATAAATGATAAGAACCAATGCACCACAGCATTGAGAAATAGAATAATAGAAGCTAGACCAAATTCATTGGTTATTATTCCTTATAATAGTGGGTAAGTTTCAACAAGTTTTTTAAAAATATTAAAATTTAATTTTTCAAGTATATTGAAATTTAGATATAACATTTTATCTTTTAACAGGGACCATTGGATGTTAGCTGCATTGGATCCGTACAGATTATGCATATATTGGATGGATCCTGTCCGTCAGCCTTATCGACAACAACTTAAATATATCGTCGATCGGTAAGTAAATATTTCTATTTATATTTTTAATAAATGATTATTGTTTTACTGTGCATAATCACTTTATGAATTTTGACAGTTCGATGATAAATTTTTGTATGACGGGTCTTCAAAAGAAAAAGTTTACAGTTAAAGTAAAGACTGTAAAGGTATTGTAACTAGATTATATTTTCAATTGAGTGAATTTTAATGATCATATTATAATATACTCAATTTTGTGCCTAATTAGTGTCCGATACAAGATGATGATATTAAGTGTGGATATTACATACTCATGTATATACGTCACATTGTACTTGCGGGTTTATCAGAAATACCTCCTATTGTACGTGGTCTATAATATTTATTTTGATTTTTAATTCTTTATGTTATTAACTAATTTTTTTTTTGTAGTTGTTGGAAAATAAGAGCGAATTTAGTAATGACGAATTTAACAATGATATTCGTGAGCCATTGGCAGCATATATATGAGATGAATGGAAACTATGGGATGATATAACATTTTAAATAATCTCTTTGATTATTTATGTGATAATTATAAAATCTTAATTACTAATTTAATTTACAGGTGTACATCGTGGAGCTTAAAAAAATAACTACGAAGGTATGATTTTATTTATATACAAAAGTTCATATAAACCATATGTTAGCTAGCCTCATACTTCTATACCATAGTCCTCTGGTACTTTTTATTATAAGTGGAAATGATCTGATTTTTCATGAGCAGTTTGTGGTGGTATTGATTCGATTGGGTCCCTGTGGTTGGACTCGACTTAAAATTAATGGACTTATTTTTTCTAATGAGCTCGATTGGGTCCCTGTGATATTGCTATTTATTGTGGGGTAGGCTGTAGCAAGTGAGGGTGATACAGATGATACTAAGCGGAGAGGGGAGGCATTTGCTCGTGCATTTTCATGCTTTAGGTTGGTTTTCTTTCATTGGACTATATCTTTTTAAAAGTTTTTATATACACTGTGAATTATAATCTATACCTCACGTTATCATTGTTTTAGAGTTTCCTTCAGTTTTGTGACTTCATTTATAACCTCTTTTTTATTCAGCATTATGAGTACATATGATATCATGGAGCTTATGGAGCAGTTTTGTTTCATGAATTCAGATTACCTGTTGCTATATATTGTGGTTTTGTTTCTTGTTTTAATTTGTATCTGCATTTATTTTGCAATGTAATATTAAAGGTTCATTTAATTGAAGTTATGTTTTATGTGATCGATATTGTTGTTTTATTTATGAATTCAATAGTTGAAATGACTTCTGGATGTATATAATTGCTGCTTCTGGATGTATGTAATTGCTGTGTATCAATGGATGTATATTACTGCTGTGTATCGTATTAATTTTTAATAAAAAAATTTTTATTTAAAAAAAGAAAATAATAGATGGCGGTTTTCTACAACAACCGCCTTCTATAGTATAACTATAGATGGCGGTTCTCCGCAGAGAACCGCCGTATATAGTTATACTATAGAAGGCGGTTCTCCGAAGAGAACCGCCTTCTATAGTATAACTATAGACGGCGGTTCTACATAGAGAACCGCCGTCTATAGTTGTACTATACGGCGGTTCTCCGAAGAGAACCGCCTTCTATAGTTGTACTACTACGGCGGTCCAGACCGCCGTCAAAGCCCTGTTAGCTATTACGGCGTTTGAATACGCGGCGGTTATATTAATTTTTAAAGACGGTCTTTAACCGCCGTAAAACAGATTTTCTTTAGTAGTGTTTTTTAAAATATTATGCAATCCTGTTAAAGACCCTTCCTGCCACAATTTATGGCTAAGTTGAAAAAATGGAGTGCACCTTGGTTGTATTAAAAAGTGATTATTAATCCTAATAATGTAAAATTATTTTATGATTGAATACATAACAGTGCATTTATAAGAATAAAAATGTGTCAAAGATTTAAAAATTAAAAATTTCAGAAAATGTGAATTAATATCAATCATGACATGGTAAAATGATAAATAACATGAAATATAACAACATGATGAACAGACATATTTACTATGAAATGCCAACTTCAACAAAAAATATTTATGAGAAGGAAAAAATCAGTATCAAATAAAGATGTGTGTAACGAAGAGCGACAACTACAAATTATTCAGAATTTTAATTTTCAAATTATTATTTTTTTAATATTATCATACCGCGAGTTGTTCGAGCTAGACTAAATAGATTTCAGGTTATCAAACTCTAATCATTTATCTCAGTTATATTCCACTTTTGTTGCCTCTTTGGCTATATTTTCTACTCCTAAGTCCTTTTTAAAAGCTTTATACAATCCAGAGTGGAAAGGAGCAATGATGGAGGAAATTAATTGTCACGACCCCAATCCGATACCTGAGCCTAACGCAGCGGATCAATTAGTTAACATGGCCCGATACCGAGTAGCGTGACAGAGTAAACTAAAATAACAACATAACCTTAAACTAGGAATAAATTGACAAACATAACTCTAAATAAATCTAAAACAATAAATTTCACATATTTGCCAACTGCAAAATCTAACCACACCAGTAATAAACGTTCAAGTCTTATTATACAATACATGTGAGATATCAAAAGTTATTATACCAAAAGTCTTCCAAAAGATATTAAAGATTAATGACATAAATAATAAAAACAAAAACTACAACTAAAGCACTTCCTACTCGTTAGTCTTCCTTTTCCCTTGACTTTCTTGTATAGTAGTACCTGCCAAAATAGGTATCAGCCAACCAACCCTAGGCTGAGTAGACACTAACACTAACAAGCAAGATAAAAATAATTGCTAACAAGCATAAGATATAAATTTCATCACCATTAACATCAAAAGTAGAAACTTGTGCAAATATAAGAATCATAATAAAATGCATATGAATGCTAATTTTAAATTCATGAATATTTGTTTTTTTTATTATTTTTAGCTATTAGTCAAATTTTATGTGATAGGACCCTGATTTCTTGATTTATGCCTCAACTGCCTTTTTGCACATTGGACGCTTTCACGTCCTAGCCCTCAACAGCAAATAAGTTATAGATAGCTCTCAGCAGCAAATTGGGGATTATTATCCCTGAAGCTCAAGTTAAGGCAGGGATATAAACACAACAAGAAAATCTTTCTTTATTATCCATTATTATATTTTAAAAAATTATGTAAACAAATTAACCATCAAATCAAATCTCACAAGCCCATATGCTTGCCCGTGCTTGATTCCCATTATATTATTCAATATACTGAAGCTCAAAATTATATTAATTACATGGTTAAGCATTAATACATGCATTTGTTACTTAGATATTAAGTGCTATCACGAATATACATGAATATGAGAAAATCAAGTGTTTTATTTCCACAATAAATTTTAGTGGCACCTCATAAATGAATAACAAAATATTGCTCAACACTAAAGCCATACCATTAATAATAAAAGAGCATGTTTAAGTAATTCACTTCATGAAAGCATGAGATTCATAAAAAAAAAAAGATAGAGAAAAAAATAAGCACAATAATACAATAATATTCCAATAATATTCAATTAATAATTCTAATTTAGGCCCTGTTTGGCGCGAGGACCAAAACAAGACCAAAATAGTACTAGTTTAAAAGAAATNTTATTATTATTATTATTGTTTTTTAAATTAGTACCATTTTGGTCCTGTTTTGATCCTGTTTTGATCCTCGCGCCAAACAGGGCCTGTGTGATTTCTCATTGTGTAAGCTAAACCTTAAAAATATAAAATTTCAATTCACACTTAGCCCATAGTAGCACATGAGAATTTGTAACTCAAATGACAAGATATGCTAAATTATACATAAGCATAGTATTGAAGAAGCAAATTAAATACTTAACATGCATGCTTTATTTCACAAAATCCAATATAAAAGCAAGATAAATTAAACACATTATTCAATTTATTTATATTTATATAGCTCAAATAATTATAGAATTCTAAGTTAAGTTTGAGGTTAATAAAATTTATTAGGAACTAGAGCCTACCTATTGTTTGCCATGCAAGCAAGATGAATGAATGAATTTTCTTCTCTTTCCCAAATGCTGGCCCAAAGATGAAAAGAATGAAGAGGATGAAGAGAATAATCCAATTTAGGAGAGAAATGAAGCATGGAAGCAAGTTATTCAACTTTTTTTTTTTTTTTTTCAAAGCCTGTAGCTCAAGCTGGAAGCATCCTCCCTCACCTTCTCCTTCAATCGACTGGAACCCCAAAAAATGAAGATTTTTCTCTTCTTTTTTTTTATGTTATTTAAGCTTAAGATGTCGATAGGTATATGCTGTAAAGATATCTCTAATAGGTACAATTGATAGGTTGAAGATATCTCAAACAACATGCCTTTATATTTTGTAAACAAGCTTTTATATATATTCACAATCCAAGCTCGAGTTAGATTTTAGTAAATGAATATGAACTAATTAAACAACCACCACTACTTTGTTCAGTTCAGTTCATTGACAGCCCTATTCAAAAGTTTCTCGATATATATATATATATAGGTCCAATAAAACTTTTATATTCATATACTGTAAGTAACTCAATTTTTTTTTTACATTAATATCATTTTGTATATTTTATCCTTCTAATAATTTTTTTTTAATATCATTAGATATAATTTACTACATAAATATTTTATTTTTATTAAACTCTGTCATGCAATTAAATAATATCTAATTTATGCATTTCATTTAAAAAATATTCTCTTAGCTCAATAATGCACACAAAAGGTACTAAGAAATGGAATGTGTTTAAATAACTAATTTTTGACTATTATATTTGAAAATATAAAACTTTTAGCCAAAAATTAATTTAAATAAAATTAAAGTTACTAATCCATTCAATTTCTTCTATTAAAAAAAGTAAAGATAAATTTAAATAAAATTATTTTTTTTATTAAAAATTTAAAATAATGTTAGTTATTATGTCGAAATATATAAAAGATGTAATATAAATTAGTATAAATTAATTTCTAATTTTAAATTATATATATAATATAAAATATAATTAATTTTTAATATTCAATTTTATGCGTGGTGTAAATATTTATCAATTAAAATTAATCAGCTAAATCTAGCTAAACAAATATGTCTTTAAAAATTCACTATTAAAAATCCCAAACTTCCAAACCAAATATATTAATTGATCATATCATCAACTTGAAAAACACACTTCCATATGTCATCCTATGGAGTTGGAAGAATAGCTTTAATGAAATAGCACTATTTAATATTGTTTTTAATATCTTTATATTAATAAAGAGGAATATGTCATATGTTTCAAATAAAAAAATTTAAAAGTTATATAAATAATATAATAATATTAACACTTAATATTAGACCAATACTTAATTTTTTTTTTAGGTGATAATAATTTATTTTTGATTACTTTCTTGCAACAGAGAGATAATAACCAATTCTCTCAACAATATATAAGAAGAAGAATCTCAAAGGAGTGAAGAACATTGGTCACATAGTAATCAGAGAGTTATGCAGCGAGTAATGTACTACTTATTTTTGAAGTTGTAGTCTACGTTAACTTGTTAGTGAGAGTTGTTGACATGAAGTTTGATGGCAACACGTATATTTCTCCTAATGCATAGAATTCGCACAAACACAAAAGTATATGTTGTTTATATGGGCTTTATTGTGTGCTCTATTTCTTGAAAATTTAGAGAAAAATCTATAGCAGCAACATATTTTATAACAAAAAATCTTATGATATGTAAATCTATCGCAGCTTATATAACAGATCGAATTATAACAGCCGATTGTCATAAATTTTGACAGATTATTTGTCGCAAATACTAATATTTACAGGTATGCAACAATGGCAAAATTTTTGGGCAAATTTATTGCAAAAGGGTTTATCGTGCAACAAAAAAGACAGTCTTTAGCTCATCTAGCTCTGTTTGGCGTGAGGACCAAAACAGGATTAAAACAGGACCAAAATGGTACTAATTTAAAAAACAACAATAATAATAATAAATAAATTTTTTAAATTATTCTACATAAATTCAAATATAAAAAATATTATTTTACTTTAGATACTTAATAATTTAAAATAAAAATATCAACTTTATTTCACATTCTAGACCAAAATATTCAAATCGAATATTTTGATCTAAGATGTAAAAGAAAGTTTATATTTTTATTAAAAATTATTGAATATGTGAAGTAAAATATTATTTTTTTATATTAAAATTTGTGTAGAATAATTAAAATAATTTATTTATTATTATTATTGTTATTTTTTAAACTAGTACTATTTTGGTCCTATTTTGGTCCTCGTGCCAAACAGGGCATTAAGTATTTTTCCCAGCATATCCACATCATTCACAGCATATTATCAAAAAACACAAATATTCACAATAACATAACAATATCAAAGATAATATTTAAAACAACTCCAGTATACATATCAACTAATGAATCAAAACAATTCGAAATAAACTAATTATCCCACAAATAATATCCATGACCAATTACAACTATATATATAGTCCAACTTTAATCAACAATTATAAATAAATGAATTAAAAAATAATCAAGCTGATCAAACAAAATCCATACTATAAATCAGGTGTTGATTAACATCCATAGTTAAAATTCATAATTAACATCACAATGATAAAAAAAAAAAACTAAAATAAAAATCATATATAGCTCATCATCCTGATTATAATCACCACCACCACCACCACAACAATCATCATGGTAGGGGAAGATCGAGTGTTCAGGCTGATGAACTCAATAACCGCCAGAGCCAAAAGAATCATATCGAGCTAGCACACTCTGGATGAATGCATCTAACATTTAACGAAACTCTTCTCGAACATACTGTTACATTTACTACATATCGTCCTGATTCTGTTAGCGCACCAAGATGAGACTTTAGGCTCTAGCGTACTAGCTCCACTACGTACACATTGTATCATCTCCTCCAAAACCGCATTCCTAGGGTCCCCTACAGTATCTAATATATCATTAATACAAAAATGTAGAGGCCAATTGTAACTATGGTTCTTCTTAGGATCCCTTACAGTCGCACACCAGGTATCAAACATCGTCACTGTGCAAGGAACTCAATGGTGGGTCAACTCTGCCTGTAAAATTTTGATATGAAAGAGCACATATAAAAATTTAATTTTTACCTTAATGTAATATCTAGAAAAATCAGTATAAATTTACAGGCACCAACGGAAATTGCTCGTCAACAAAATCCCCCGTCCCACCATTCTGTGGGTGGGTTCAGGTGAAAAGCTATGACCTCGTTTGGTTGGAGTCAGATTTTTTGCCTAATACAAATTTTAATTATAAAAATTAACTTTATTTCACATCTAATGCAAATATGAATATTAAAATTTAAAGTATTTCACATTTTACACACTTTCTAATATTAAAATAAATTTCTCTCTCATTAAATTTAAAAAATAAAATATTTTTTTTCTCTTGTCTAAAATAAAAAAGATAGATATAATTATAGTCCCTTAAAATATAAAAATAATTCAAATTAACAAAAAATTAAATTTAATATTTCCTATAAAGAAAAGTCAGTGACAAGATAAAATTTTGAAAGAAAACTAAAACTGCAATAATTTTATAATCTTTAAAGATTAAAATAAATTTTTTTAAAAATTTGGAATAACTTTAAAAACTTGTTTAGCAGTCTCCTAAAAATGAATAAATTGATATTTTAATAATATTTTAAATTTATTATAAATTTTAATAATTTTATTTTATATAAAATATTAAAAATTAATTTTATTTCACATCTAACAAAAATCATTAAGTATGAGTAGAAAATTATTTGATATAATTTAAAAATAGCTAAGCATAAAGTTGAATGAAATGTACTAATTATGACTTGAAAGCTACTATATATGAGTCAAAATAAGTATGTGCTTTAAACTATTAAATATCAACTTAAAATTGCGAAATATGAGCTAAAAAGTTATAAGATATTAGCTAAAAACTATAATATATGAGAGGAATATTACTGGTTGGATTAAAAATTAATGTCACCTTAGTTATAGATTGAAACTTGTGTCGATTTTTAGGAAAATTTTATTAACAGTATGTTAATGTTGATGTAAAAAATATGTCAAAATAAAATGAAATAAGATGATAATTTTTATATAGAAACTCAAATATTCAGGGGAAAAACTACAATGTCATCTAGGCAATTTAAATCTACTAATTCGAATTTCTTTTTTTATAAATCTTGGTGGGGTGAGAAAGGCAGCTCGGCTCTCCCCCAGAGAGTTTCTTCTCTCCTTTATTTATAGTTTGGATAGGAGATGAAATAATTGGTATAATCTGTCACGTCTGGCAACTATTCCTGCAAAGGACGATTGGACAGTGGACCCTCATGTAGCCTTAAATGCTGAGTTCGCATAATAGTATGAAGGGTTCGTACGATCTGGTAATATCTCATTGAAGAGCTGTTCAAAGAGGATTGTTCAATTAGAGATATTAGAAAAGATTCTAACAGTTAACATAGATTAATTAGCATTATGCACAAGTGTGAGACTTACTACTCATGCATCGCACACGGGTTCGCTCCTAATGAAAGTCTAACATGTTACGTACCCCGAATGCAATCATTTCTCACAAGGAATTAGAGGGGGCTCTGATAAAAGAGATTGAAAGAATGATTTGGAAAAAATTAACAAATGTGTCTTTATGAAAATAAAAAATGAAGACAATGACAGAAAATAATTAAAATATTGGGAAAATTACATATATGATATGTCATCTCTAAAGAATAATATTTTACTTATTTATTTCTCAAAAATTAGATTTATATATATATATATATCATTACATATTTTTTTGAATGTATAATTTTAAAATATACATTTTTTTATCAAATTGAGGAAGATTTAGCTCTTCTTCTTATTAAAGTAGAGGAAGCTCTAACCATTTATTAATATGAAAGGATGAAATTTGTAATTATATATTTAAAATATAAGATGATTTATGTAATTATTTAACTTCAAATAAATAAAACATTATTTTTTAAAAGTGTACATATAATTCTTCTTAAAACATTTAGGATGCAGTTATTTAGATAGAATGATTATTCTATTTCATTCTTATTCCTTATTGGATAGTTATTCTCATATTTACTTTGATGAAAAGCTATTCTAGAGAATTTTTTTTCCATATTTCATAGAATAGCTATTCATTTCGCCTGCATAATGAATAGTTATTCGTCATAAGCTAAAATTGTTGTTCTAAAATTACCCATGTTCGCACACACACATATATATATATACATTATTACATACATATTACATGTGCATGTATACTTATATAAATTATATTCATCTAATTATTTATGTAAATTAAATTTAATAATAAATATTTATAGGTGTTTTAGTATTTTTTATTTATTTATTTTTTATTTATTTATTTTTTATTCTATATTTTATTTTATTTATGTAAATAAAAAAATTATAATTCCATCCTATAATTCTATTCTATTGAAGTAAAAATGTCATTGAAGTTTAAAGCCATGGACAAATATGAGAAATTTTGCCCTTTCATTTATGATTATGCTAGATTTGTTAATTATTAGAGGACAAAGGAGAATCATGCATTTATGCATATTTAAGATTTTATAACTTTATAATATAATTTTATAACTTTTTTATAATTAATTTATAATCTATTCAAAAAAAAAAAAAGAAACTAGGGTACTTCCTTCGGCCATTGTGTGTCCCTTATTTTCTTCTTAAAAAATTTATTTGCATAAAATTTACTCCATATTTTTATTTATATTAATGTAACATTTTTTTTGGAGGGATTAAAAAATTATATTTATAAATTAATTATTTTTAAAAAATTTATTATACAAGTACCACTCTGTAATCTTTAATATTACAATAAAAACACTTTATAAATATTAATACAATTAAATTATGATTAATTAACTTAGATATCTATAATAAAATATAGTTGACTCAAATACTCATAATTAATCTAAAAAAAAAAATACTCATAATAGTGGTCGACAGTAGAAATCAATAATGTTTCGTGAAATAGTGGCTGAAAGAATAGCCGTTGGCTTTAATTGGTCGATAACAGTGGTGGAAGCATAACTGAAAATAGCGGTTATCGATGTATAATAATTGGTAACGACTGAATTATAATAGAAAGGTATTTAGTGGGGTATTTGTGGGACAATGTAGTGTTGATATTGACCTAAAAATAAAATATTATATATATTATTTATTTATAATAATATTTAAGATTACATAATAGTCAAAACTTATTGATATGTATATAATTTTTATTTTTTTTTTCTACATAATTATTTAAGTGCATGTCATCTTCCAAAAATCTCTGAATGTTCACCAAAATTTTCTGAATTAATGCATACGCAGGAGACAAATATATTAGATACACATGCCTATAAATATTTTTTTGAAAAATGATATAAATAATTATTTTTGAGTTATTACTGTGCCAAATGGAAATTTTTTAAATGATATATATATATATATATAATTAAATATAAAACTATTAAAATTTATTCCAATTACATAAATCATTTTTTATTGCACTTTACTTATTAGTAAATCATTATTTAATTCTAAGCAATTATTTTTTATAATTTTTATCATTGTTTTAAATTTTTTATTCTCTTTTTATATAGTTAAAATTCAAAATTTTTTTGGTTAGGTTTTAACAGATTTGTAATTTATAGATCTAAATTATTTAAGTTAATTTTTTTTTTTCAAAAAAAAAATAAAAAATGGAATTCTCAAAAGTTATGTGAAAGCATTATAATTAATTTTTTTTATCAACCAACAATTTACATGTAATACTCACTTGAATAAAAAATTTTACTTCCTTCATACATGTGCACGCCGTCATCTATCAGGCATCCGATCCGACAATACTTTGAGAGAAAACACAGTACCACGCACGCAATAGAGAGAAAACACCATTTCATATAATTTTTTTTTGCCATTTCATGTTATTTTTTAAATATTTATAAATTATTTTTATAATATTTTTTTACTTAATTTACGTTTATATATAAAGTTCAAAAAGTGAATACAAAATAAAAAAAAATTCATACAAAATCAAAAAGATACATGTAATATATTTACAATGCAAAATAGTATTTTTTTATCGTTGCGCATGCAACACTGCACGCAGGGATGCCATCGCATGCGGTGCTGTCTGATTGGATGCCCCGCGGATCACGAGGGGCACTGCTTGCACCAAATAAGAGTCCCTTGAATAGCTATACCAAGGCTAATACAATAAAAGACATAAAAGCTAACTTTTATTTAAAAAAAAT
>JAEMOT010000406.1:55618-65625 GCA_019297695.1 Apostasia ramifera | reverse complement strand
ATATATATATATATATATATATATATATTTATCAAAAATAAAATAATACTTAAAGCTAGGTAACCAAAATAGTTGACTGTAAATTTTTGAAAGTCAATATCATGATCATGAGATGAAACGAATTAGTACTTTTAAACCTTACGAGCAGCAATGAGATGAACAACCTCATCAGGCAGCATGTAGGGTGGCCTCGCTCACTTCGATTTCGTAAGAAGTAGGTTCAATTTGAGTCAAATTTGATTCAAGCATGTTATTTTTTTATTTTAAATCGATTTTTGAGTTAAATTTAATCTAATTATGACTAGGTCATATTTTTCTTTTTAATATTGCAAGCTATTATAATATATACGAATATTTCTAAAATATATTTTACAAAACTTTTGTGAATGTTTATATACAAATTGAGTCGATTATGAGTTAGATCAATTATTTTTTACGCGAGCAAATTTTGAGCTTGAAAATGAAGTCTATTCGAATCGAACGAAATACGAGTTGAATTTCACTTTTTGCTTAAATTTTCCTCCTTTAAGCCCCCTTTTCAATTCGGTTATCCAACTACGAACTCCTTATTAAATACAAGTTAACAATTCAAATTTAGTTTTTTAATTTAAGATGATTAAATTGGGCTTTACTTAGTGGGCTTGAAGCCCATTAATATTTAATCAAATAATATTGTTATAATCCCTAATTTGATTTGAATTAAAATGGATGCCCTCTATTTATGCAGTCTACATATGTCTCTCTAATACTAATCAAGTTTAAGCAATGTTTAAATTTGGCTACTTAAAAAGGCATGCTCATCGTATCTACAAAGCTCTCCCAATTGGCGAGGGGCAAAGCGAACTGGAATACCATGAATTCTAGTGAGGGGAAAAGCCTGAAAATCTAAGAGTAGTATGCTATTTATGTTTCAGTTCCCATTATTTGTTGATGTCAAATAATACATGACATTCATCGAGTACTTGTTGTCAACAATGACTCGGTGAATGTAAAAGCTGTTTATATTGATGATAATAATTATTGGATCTTGATGATCATCGTGATCTTCAAGGAAATTAACTGTGGTGAAAATGATGTCAAGAGTCTCATCATAGATATTGAGTTTTGGGGGGCTTGAAATTAATTACATGGAATATGCTGACATGGTCTGCTAGGTGAGTGAAAGACGATGAGTTCACCGTATTCGATGAATAATAGATCTCTAGATCATCAAGATCTCCTTCCTCCTTAAGTGCTCTCACTGGCCTCTTCAGGGCTACCCTTGAGTTAGTGAAGGAGGGGGGTGTGTGTTGAAGAGCTGGTTCCCACTGTGCATGGTTCTTGGAATGGGCTGTCATGGTGAAGGGAAGCTATTTTTGTTTCAATATTAAAACAGTACTCTCAAGCCAAAGAAAACATTAAAAAAAATGCTCGGGAAAAAAAAGGGGAGAAACAACGAGGAATCTAGCTATTGACCGATGGCCGTGTGCCCTAGGCGATGTCGTTTCTTGTCGTGGATTCCTCGAACCAAGTAAAGTAAGAGAGAAATGACGAGGGGAATAGGCCTCTTCATCATATATTTGCTCAAGTTTGTAAATTAAAACTGTAGAGGTTGGTCTATTAAGTCTCTATTTTTCTTTGCTTTTAAGTTCTTATATATTCTGAATTCTAGAAAATTAAGTAAAGGATTCAAAAACATAAACTAAAGCATAATTATCTAAATATCAGTATATTTAAATAAATTTTACGTGTAACTTTTATTAATTACTTTCATTGACTGTATATGTCGTATCAATGCCGAGTAAGAATGCACCACACATTTGCGATCATCATGTGCATAACTTAGAAGTCTGACATATATGGAGACAGTTCATGGAAAATCACCAAACCATAATTTGGTCACAATTTATGTTTGCTCACCACCTCACATAATCCCACTCAAACCCATGCAAGAGCTACCACAGATAAGGTAGAGAGGAAATGCTCCTCATGTGGGCTTCCCACTTCCATCGTTTGCTTCTCTGTCGATCGAAAGTAAAAATTATCAAATTCTAAGTCTTGAATCGTTTGACGCTTAATCATAGGTGTTACGTGTGTAACAGTTGAGTGCACACGCAGTGCTCTATGATTGAGTCTAGAACGATGCATATATCGAACTCAACTTGTGAAGATCAAATTTGTATTAAAATTTTCACGATGATTTTGCTCAAATTTGATTTTTTTTTTAAAAAAATAAGTATAAATATGAGTAAATTTTAGAAACCTATTAATAATTTATCCTATTTATAAATATATTAAAATAATAATGACTCTTACTCTATGTGCTTCACATGAGTCTTAACATTTTTTTTGATTATTTAAATTAGGATACTGTGACTAAAGTAAATTTCAAATAAGTACATACTTATAGCTTGAAGATCTAATATTTGTGGTGAGTTTGAGCACAACTATTAAATTAACTTATGTTAATTATCACATTTATATAGGATAATCAAGTAAAAAGCTACATATGGGACCCTAATTAATTTTGACTAAGCATCTATACCTAACATTAAAACCTAAATGGAATTACTTGAACTATATATGAGAGTACCCCACTAGAGGAATATGCATGATTTGCTCCATTATGAAGGACAAAAGGAAGTGTTTTCTTTTAAGTTGGTGGAAGCCACCTTTGCCGTATCATTGGCTTCTCTTCGTAATGCAAACTTATCTTGATAAAACTATTACTATTAGAAGGTTAGTGAAATATGTTACGAGATATTTGATTTAATATTATCTTGATGATATGTTATTTTATCGCTATATGCTGATGATATATCTAACGCTATGCCGATGCTGATATTGCGCTACTATTAGCGTCAGCTTAGAATACAAATGTGAAAATCTCCAGCCAAGCTGAAAATTATCAGCCTCAAGTTTAAACCCGACTCTGATAATATTATCAACGTCAATCTGAAACTGACGCCGATTATAATTGTTAGTGTCGGCTCCGCGTTGACCTCAATGCTGAAAAACTATCAGTGTCGACTAGAGCCGATGCTAATAAATATTATCAGAGTCGGCTTTTTACTGTACTTGACACAAAGAGAATGCTAATAAGTAAATATTTATGTTAAGAAAACAGTCTATGGTAAGCTGATAATAAAATTTTTTTTTAGCGTCTACAAACAAGCCGACATAGATAATTTGATGCTGATATTACTTTTTCTCATAGCATGCACAGTCGATTGTTTGGTTCGAGCTTTTTTTTTGGGACAAAAGAAAAAATATTTTATTTTTTAAGTTTAATGAGAGAAAATTTTTAATATTAGAAAGTGTGTATTATTTTAATATTCACACTTTAGACTCTAATATTCGTATTTGTATTAGATATGAAATGAAGTTAATTTTTATAATTAAAATTTATATTGAGCAAAAAAAAATTAACTCAAACTAAACGAGGCTAAAGGTAATCAATATGCAGCTAGCTGATATACTAAAATGAAATAATTAGGCAAAAAATATATAGTTATGTGAGAAAAAAAACAAATAAAAAATGTGAAGTAACAGCAAAGATCAACACCAAAAGGAACACAATATATTAAGAAATCCACATGGATGCATCTTCAGTAAAAAATCATAAAAAAAAAAGTTTGAGAAAACTTTTCACTAAATTAATTATGATCGATATTTTTCACGTAACTTGTTTACTGAGTTTCTAAATGCATTCGTATCATATTACCGAATCTTAATTATCTTATAAAAGAAACAAGTATCAAACTCGCTCTATATAAATTAAATTAAATTGTAAGATCGATGATTTCAACACATGTGAGTGGCGTACGAATGGAACTCTTAATCGATCCATCCCGAATTCGCCCTCATTATAATTGGTTGAGAAAGTTTGCATAACACCACCTCCACTATAGAATATCATAATGAGGATGATCTGTTGGAATCACACTAAGCTGCCATTTAATTAACAACCCTATTTCTGTTTCAATAACCTCAAAATTCATTTATTTATTTAGTTATTTATTTATTGATTTATATAAAAAAACTTTTTTTACCATCATTTTTTAAAAAATTCTCAAGCTTGCCATCCTTAATTGGGTCTATTAAACTAATAAACATAATAAACATAATATTAATTAAACTAATAAACATAGAAAAAAAAAGTTTAGCATATGCTCAACTTCAACATAAAATTAAAAAATTAGGGTTAATTAACTGTATGCTACAGTAAATTTATCATTTTATATATATATTACTCATTCATAATTGATAAATTATACTGTAATTAATATATTAAATTTTTATATTATGTACATCATAAATTATTAAAAATATTATATTAAATATGCCATGATTATGAAATAAAGGTAAATTTTATATGCTTTATTGTGTGTGGAATATAATTTATTAAATATGAATATATAATATGAAAAATAATATATTTACTATAAGTAATTATCTCTGAAAATTATTAGTATTGACTACAATTCAATTCAATTAAGATTGTTAATTAACAAGTTAAGTTCAAGGAATTGAACTCATATCGAGTTTTAGCTTTAAGAATTAAAATTAAGTTTAATTGGTTAGAATGGAATCAAAATTATTTGAGCTTGATCATGTGCTTCTAAATGATTCGACCTTTATAACAAATAATTAAAATGTATATGACGACATTTATAAAAAATTCTCTGAAATTTAAATATATAGAATTTTTACATGCAGGATATGAAATTTACACTAAATTACGCATTTCACCATCAATTTATAAATATTACCACTATCACACCATTTTCATTTAAATTTCACGCATTTTACATATTTTACACCATATTTTTTGATGGTGAACTTCATATTTCTAAATTGGCCTTGATCTTAACTATATTATTAATATATTAATTAAATACTATAAATAAATTAATTTATTTATCCTATTTAAAATTTCCAATTAGGGTGCCGAATTTAAATTTTTAATTGAAATAAGAAAATTGATGTGTTTACAGTAAAATAATAAAAATATATATTAAAATTTAAATATTAATAAATTTATGTATTTTAATTTACATATAATATTATAAAGTATATGAAATATGTGAAATATATGAAATGCGTAAAATTTAAATGAATATGGTGTGATAGTGATAATATTTATGAATTGATAGTAAAATGCGTAATTTCGTGTAAATTTCATGTCCTGTATGTAAAAACTCCTAAATATATTTATATAAATATAGATGTAATTTTTTGAAAAAAAAAAAAAATATTAAAAATTATGAATTTGCAAATATCAAATAGAGTTTAAGTTTTATGCATGGTTTAATTTCAAGTGATTTTAACGATTAGAATCGAATCAAAATTATTCGAGTTCCTAATTAATTTGTGCTTAATGATTATACTAAATTAAAATGTATGTACATTACTTATGCATATAAATAATAATATGAAAATATTTTTTTTATTGAAAATTATGAATGATGTGAAATAAAATTAATTTTTAATTTTAAATTATATGTATGTGACATGATATGTTTATTTAAAATTAAATTAGATTAATTTTAACTTGCTAAATAAACATGCCATTTAATATTTATTTTAACCCAACATGCCCCTCTATATCTTTCTCTCTCTCAAAAGTAAAATTGACTTAATCAAGAGGAAATGATAAAATACGTCATATTTAATAACTTTGTTCACTTGGTCATTGACTTAATAATAGCGCAAAATGTGTCGTGCACATCAAATTAGTGGAGAAAATTTGAAGTTAACAGCCACATTCGAGTACTTCTATATATATATACCTCAGACTCCTAGTTACAATTTACTTGTAAATAAATATGTTTAATTAATTTGAGTTGAATCGATATCATTTCGTGCGGACAGAATTCTAGTCATGACTAAGTACTAGAAGTAGGTTTAGAATCTAGTCGGATTCGAGCAAGTGTAATTCAAGCTTTCATCAGCAAAATTTATAAATTTTTTTTTGATGCATGCCAAGCTAATGCTGTGTGATGAAGTGATTAGGCCATGCAACTTTAATCTAACACTAATATTTCATGTCCCCATTTTCTAACATTTCCTCAAACATGTCCATGTTCATTGCACTTCCTGCCCTATAAATTTGGCTGCAAATCCTTCACTTGAAAGAAGAGAAAGTTGATCACAGAGAGAGAAAGGATAGAGGTAGAGAAAGAGAGAAAGAAGAAGAAGAAGAAGAAGAAGAAGAAGAAGAAGAAGAGAGAAGTAATGGAGTGGAGGAAGAGCTACTTGGATGTTGTGCTGGTTCCGGCGAGCGTGATGTTCTCCATAGCCTACCATGGGTGGCTGTGGCGCAAGGTGAGAATGCAGCCTCGCCGGACGATCATCGGAGTGAACGCCGCCGGCCGGCGGAGTTGGGTCCTCGCCATCATGAAGGTACTTCAATGTTGTCATATATGATCAGCCAGTACTCAGAGTTTGTGATAAATTGCATTAATGAGTTTTGGGGGCATTTACTCACACTAGATCAACTTAAACCTTCCATACTTAAATTAAATATTACACCTATAGCCTTCTAAAATTTTAGTATTTTTGCATATTGGTCCCTGGATTATGCATATCAGCACCTAAGTCCTTGAAGTAGTTGATGATTTATTAATGCAATGTGGACCTGTGGCCTTTCTAGTTTATAATGTTGTATTCAACTTAAATCATGCATGCAAAGTGTTAAAATATAGATGAATCAAATGCTAATAAATTGCCAAACTTAGGGATATATACAATTCAAAATTTGTAGACTGATTTGTAAAAATTCTAAAATCTCAGGAATCTAAATGTAATTTGCACGAGTAAATATTGTAAATCCCCAAGTTTAGCTTAGTCCCTATAATTTAAAGTACATAAAAATTAATTCTTTATAGTTAACTTAACATTTCAATTTTTCTCAAAAAACCTCTAAAAATCTAAAACATTCAAAAAAAATTAGGAAAATGTGTTAGAGAGTATTGATAATTTTAAAAAGTTTGAATTTCTTAAGTTTCATCTTTATTTTACACTGACATCAACTACCTTGCATAATAAATTAATTAGAAGTGGAGTCAAATAAAAGATTTCATAAAATATAAGGTCCTGACCGAAAATATAAAAAAAGAGACCGCTTCATCATCTACCCAAACTATAGGGACCTGTAAACAATTCTCCCTTCCCGAGCCTGAAAGCAAGATTGTGCGGCTCGGATGGACGCAGGACAACGAGAAGAAGAACATCCTGGCCGTCCAAACGATCCGGAACGCGATCATGAGCTCAAGCCTAATGGCGACGATCTCCATCCTCCTCTCGTCCGGCCTCGCCGCCGTCATCAGCAGCACCTACTCCGTCAAGAAGCCCGTCTCCGACGCCGTCTACGGCGCCCACGGCGAGGTCATGGTGGCCCTCAAGTACGCCACCATCCTCCTCTTCTTCCTCTTCGCCTTCCTCTGCTACTCCCTCTCCATCCGCTTCGTCAACCAGGTCAACTTCCTCATCAACGCCACCCCCTCCGCCGGCGAGGTCGGATTTCCGGTGACGCCGGAGTACGTGTGCGACCTTCTGGAGAGGGGGTTTCTGCTGAACACGATCGGTAGCCGGTTATTTTACGCCGCCCTCCCGCTTCTGCTGTGGATATTTGGGCCTGTTCTCGTGTTCTTGTGCTCCGCGGTGATGATACCGGTGATGTATAATCTTGATATTCTTTGTGAGGTGAAGAGAGGAGGTGGAGTAGGCAACAAGGGAGAGGAGTATTTGGATGTCTGAGTTCTGCTGATTGGTTGAGTTTAAAAACCTCATAAAATCGATTCGATTTTCTTGTAATTCGAAACAAATCGACTTATCATATGCGCATTTTGTTGTCTCAACGTAATTTAATTTGTGATGAGATGATGCTTGGAGCCGGAATTGGAGTCACAGCTGCTCGAGCTTTTGTGCGTATAAATCATAACTGATTCTATTGTAACTCGATCAATTGTAGATCAATTAGATCGAATAGACTCTATGCTTATATATTCATTTGCGTAATGCAGTATGTAATAAAAATGTATATTGATGAGTGTTAGAATCTTCTCTAACACCCCTTGCCGAACAGTTGCTCAACAGCAGCTCCAAGTCGAACAGCAGCTCGACAGCAGTCCCAAGTCGAACAGCAACTTAACAGCAGCCCCTTGCCGAACAGCTGCTCAACAGCAGCCCCAAGTCGAACAGCAGCTCAAAAGAGATATCACCAGATCGTATTCTCTGTACTACTATGTCAACTCAGTATTTAAGACAACATGGGAGTCCACTCTCTAATCGTCCTTTGTAGGAATAGGTATCAGATGTGACAGACCGTATCTACTGTATCATTTCCTCTCCAAGCTATAAAAAGGGGGCTCGGGCTCTCTCATGAGAGGCGCTTCCTTCCTCTCTCTCTCTCTTGTACTCATTTGGTCTCCCATTAGAGACCTTCAAGCTTTGTAAGAGGAGATGCGATTAGTAGATTCAAATCGCCTGGACGGCGTCGTGGTTTTTCTCCCGGACACTCGGATTTCTACGTAAAAATTGCCGTCTCATTTCTCTCTGTGGTGGTGTATTTTTTGCATCAACAATGAGATAAAATGATGATCTAAATATGCGAAAGTATGGCTAAGTAGGACTTTAAATTGCAAAAAAAAAGAGTTGAATTCAAATTGAATAAAATACGAATGACTTTTAAAATGAGTTTAGAATGTTGTATACAACTGTAAATTTGATTGTGTTCAATTAGGATTGATATATTCAATAAAAAAAATGAATTTAAAATTAAATTTTAATATAATACAATTGTAATTGTAATAAGTACATTTTTAATTAAATTCTCATAAGTAATATTTTTCTCATATTATATAATGATTTGAATGTAAATAATATAAATTATTTATTTTCTAAAATTCTCTAAATCGCTAGGTAACAGCATAATAAGAACAAAAAGTTTTCCCTAACTTGAATTAATTTGAATGAGAACTTTAGTGGCTGATGATTATGTTAATATAATTTTTATAAGGGTAAATTACACTCAAGTTTGAGTTTAAGGCTTAATAATGCATAGGTCCATGTTATAATATCGGAATCCTTGAATTTTAATAAATTATCAATTTTTTTTTTATTTTTTATTATTTAAAATTTTTTAAAATTACCATTATACCCCTCCCTTTCTCTCTCTCCTCCCGATCCTCGCACAGGCCGCGTGGCCGCCGGCGGGTGCGACGACCGCGCAGGCGAGGATCAGGAGGAGAGAGAGGAGAAGGAGGAGTATAATAGTAATTTTAATTTTTTTTAATAATAAAAAAATAAAAAAAAAGCCATTTGATAATTTATTAAAACTTACGTACCCTAATGTTATAATTTTAAAAATCTAAACTTGTGTGTTATTATTAAGTCTTAAATTCAGGAACTTAAATATAATTTATCCTCTTTATAATTTTAATTGAGAATGCAGTCTTAAAAATTATATATTTATATATTGTGAGCGTGTCCCCCACCGCACGATATGTCTCTGATCAGCAGAAATAAGGCTGACCGCCGTACATTTTGTACTAAATAAATATAATAAATAATAATATTATATTATTTCCAGAGTTTACAGCTCCTTTTGAAAATTGACACAAATATTTTATTTTTTCATTTACTACGAGATCCTTTTTTTTGTAGCATTTTTATGAGGTCTTGACTCAATATATACTCATGCATATGAGTAGATATCACAAAGGTACTTGAGATTAAAAAGTAATATAATGTAACTACAACTTTAAAAACTTTTTGTGAGATTTCTAAAATTAATATTAATATTTCAATTATATTTTTTTAATAAATTTAAATATTTTATTTCATTCTTAAAATAAAATTTATATTTAAATTAAATCTTTTAATATAAGACACTAAAAACAAAAGTGCAAAGGACGTGTAGATATGCAAAATGGGGAGCCGAGTGCAAGAGTAGAGTGAGGCATCTCACGCGCATACGGGCGATTGTGTGGGGTTGATGACTGCGTGCACGTAAAGCGCCATGT
>JAEMOT010000406.1:14361-52096 GCA_019297695.1 Apostasia ramifera | reverse complement strand
CGGGTCTCGCGGTTTCTCCCATGCACAGCGATCGGGAGGAAAGAGAGGCGGCCTGAGAGTATAATGGTAATTTTAAAATTTTTTAATAATAATAAATTAAAAAAAGACTCATTTGATAATTTATTAAAACTCAAGGACCCTGATGTTATAATTTTAAAAATGTGGACCTGTGCATGATTAAGCGTTAAATTCAAGGACCTGGGTGTAATTATCCCTATTATTAATTAAAAGGGCAAATTGCATCTTGTCAACAGGGTTTAGTTGTTAATGCATACTAGTCCACGAATTTTAAATCGGTGGGTTGGATCCTCGAGCTTGAACCTGTGTAATTGGTAGGTCCCTCCCATTAGCTCTTTTCACCCTCAACTTCATCATCTTGAGCCTCGTTCCTTCAACTGTTGCTTGGGACATGCTAGATATGCTATATAGCTTTTGGTGATATTTCTCCATGTTTGTATTGAATACTTTGTTTGAAGCAAATATAGTTGATTTTTTCACAACATAAAAAAAAGATCCTATGCTTTGACTCTTCAAACAAACTTATCTACTTCTTTAAAAATTAAATATTTAGGTTCACATAGTTTTTTAGAAGTTATAAAATTCAAGATCATATTGTTTTACATGTTATAACATAATGTACGTAGCGGGTACATTAAATGTGTAATAGGTAGTGGGTAGTAGATATATTTAAAGCATAGTTCATTGCATCTAAACACATCTTGTAATATTTAAAGGGACTACTCTATAATGATATGTTTAATATTTTCTCTCAAAACATAAATGTTCAACTATTTTGGTTCTAATTGATATTTTTCTGTTAGTTTTTTTTATCTTTAAGCACCTCAGTGTTGGGGTTATGCCTTCTTATAAGAGCAGAGGAGGAAATTCAACAATAACAAATAAAGACGAAGAGAAATAAATTAAGAAGGCAAGTTTAAGAAATTTCTCAAACATGTCAACCTGGTAGGAGGTGATCCACTAATGGTGAAGAAGTAAGATGAAAAAACTTTTTAAAAAAGAGTGTTATTTGACAAGGTTTAGAAGCCAAAGAAGATTATAGTTTTTGTCTAGAAAGCCAAAGACGCACATTTTTTGATAACTGTTGCAGTTGTAATCCCATATGAAGCATCAAATGTTGGAAATAGTCACAAACATGGAAATTTGCTCATCATCATGATAAGTCAGCGTGCCTATAGTAGTCCGAGCTCTAAAGAACCATCCAATTCTTTTTAAATAACAAAGAGGTAGAAGAGAAGTTAGGGTGATGCAATTAATGTGATGAGTGTTCTATAGAGAAGTGGAGGGGGTTCCATCACCATCGACCAGGTCTAACAATGAAGTCGAGTGAGCCAAACAAAGTTTAGTTGCCTAAAGCCTTTATGTACGACAAAGTTCTTGTGCAAGTTGAAGTCCTCTGGAGGGTGTTCAAAAGAAATAAAAACAAGCCTTATAAGTTGTAACCCATTGTTTCCTTACTGAAGTTTACTTTGTCTCTTGGTCATGAGTTTTTCTACTAGAGCTTGAGTTTTCCACATCAAAGGTTCCTACATTGTATATATTTTGCTTTCTTAAAGTGTCGAAGAAGGATTCTTTTGCTACAGTTAGTGCTTCTTAAAGACCAAGACATGCAAACGAAAAGTTTAGTTATAAGTTGTTGAAATAAGTAACACTACAGAACTGAAAAAAATTACAAAAAGGAGCAATGAAGGGACCCCGGAGCTATAATAATATATTAACTATAGACAATTAAATGAAGGATTAAGAACGTGAACCTTTTCATTAAAAGGTCAAAATTTAAGGACATGTCAATAATTTTCCCTTTTGAAAATTTTCATGGAATTGTTCATTGAGAGGGTTCCATTGTTCATCACAATTCAATCAAATATATAGCCGATAGGCTTAGGGCATTTTCCTCTAAGACTCATTTGCAATCCGGGATCTAAGGTCAAGGATGCAAATGTCAAAAGAGTATCCTCAGGGCTCCAAATGCATCGATTTCAAATATCTGGGGCTTGTGTACAAGTGTAGATAAAACTCAGACAGCCCAATGTAATTTATGCTAACTAAAATAATAGTTTAATATCCAAGAACTAGTAATATTAGTCATAATTTAATATTCATATGCGTGCAGCATACCCTTCTAAAGTCATCCTTCATTGCCATATTTCAAAAAACAAAAGTCATCCTTCATCTCTAAAAGAACTTCAGCTATTGACGATTTATATATAAGGTTTTGGGGCTTCATATTCTCCAGCTCTTGGGGAAGAATTGGAAGGAAGAAAAGAAGAATCTCCAGAAAGTGAGGGGGATGAGAAAAATTTATTGAGAGACAGAAGAAATAGAAAGAGTATAGAGATAAAGAGAGAGAATGGTTTGGAGGAGTTTGTATTGGCATCTAACATTTGTGCCATTGGGATTAGGAATATCTTTGATGCACCAGTTATGGCTCTGGTACATGGTGAAGAGGAATCCAAAGAGAACCACATTGGGGATCTGCAATGCAAGCCTCAAACTCTAGATAACAGCAATAGTTAAGGTAAATGATTCATCTACACATTATAATGTTTCAATCTAGGTATTAAGAATTAGTTTTCATGGCATTCATTAGCCGAGTTGAGCAGAGGTGATCTCCCCTCAAAAAGGAAAACGATATCAAAGCCATGTGTTGTCCAAAGGCTCTAATTTAACTAAAGAAACACATGCTTCCATATTTTGGCGGTTTCAAAATTGTCGTCATTTCAATCTCTAGCCCCTGTTTGTTTGTGTAGCTCGGATATATATTTAACTCCAGTAACGACGTTTTATAACACCGTTACTGTGAGATGAGCCCCGTAGGATATATTTACGCGGGGGGGGGAGGCGTGTCGGTGGGGCATTAACTTTGCCTGCAGCGGAAAATCAGATCTAGGGTTACAACGACCTTTGCTTGTGTCGGTCTTCCGACGATGTGCAGCGCAACTTCATCTATGGCATTTACTCACGGTCGGTAAGCGTCATTCGCTCGACAGTGTCTTCTGTTCTTTCTCGTCATAAAAATGCCTACACATTTGAGATCCAAATGTGTCCATCTCTGTGCTCGAGAGAGGTTTGATCTCCGCTCACAATCTCTCGCTGCAAACCCTGATATTCTCTATACATCTGAAAAAGTAAGTTGAACTTTTGGGTTGCTCGTTTGGGTTTTTCTCTGTGCGCATCTATTTGATTTTTGGCTATTTCAGTGAAATATTGTTGGTTATTGTTATATGCTTTTGAAGTACGCTGGCTATTTGAACATTTTTCTAACTTCTTGTTGAGATTTTCTTAGGCTAAATCTTATGCCTGACTTTTTCAGTGAAATATTATTGGTTATTGTCATAAGCTTTTGAAGTACGCTGGCTATTTGAACATTTTCCTAACTTCTTGGTTGAGATTTTCTTGGGCTAAATCTCATGCCTACACATGATGTAATATGACATGATATATGAATATCTATTACGTGATTTATGTCGTTACTGATGGTTTTCAAATATTTACCTGTATGCTGAACCACATTTCTTGAACCACAAAATCAGCTTTATGCTTGAGAGAGGTCCGTTCTCTGTTCACAGACTCTCTCTGCAAACCCTGGTCTTTCCCAATAAATTAAAGAAGTAAGTGGGTCTGAACTTACTAAATGGATCGGTTGCCTTTTTGCTGGTGTTCATTTTTATTTCGTTAGTGGCTATTTCTCTGGTATGTTGTTTGTTGTTATAACATGTTTTCGTACTACACTAGCATATTTGAAAATTTGGACCAGCTGAGATTTTCTTGGAATAAATCCCAATTCCACACATGATGTAATACGACATGGTTTATGAATATGTATAATATGTGATTTACGACATTGTTGATCCTTTCGAATTATTTTCCGTCCTCATGAACCCCATTCCGTAAATTACAATTTCTGGGTCGCTTTATTCACATGTACCCTTCTTGATACTCTCAACTTATTTTGAAATTTGCATTTTTCATAAAGGGGTTCAGTTGACTGTGGGTTTTTTTATCAATATTCTCTTAATCCTGAGACAGTATAGAGAGAAACATCAGTTTCTTACTTACGGAGGGTTACATCTATAACTTGAAGATCTCTATTGTGAATTTATGCTTAATTCATAGTCCACAAAATATTAAACCTGATTAAAATATGCTGTAGTAGTTTCAACGGTTCAGAATTTGACCGATTGAATCCTCCACTGACACGGTGGAGAATATACCAGTTATGTGTAAAGAATGTAACGATAAACTGCAGAAAGGCCTCATTACCTATTATTACAAAGGTTAGTTTGTTAGGATGGACTTAAGAATCCTTTGTAGGTTTTCTTAATGCATTAACAAAATTGGTTAATACTTTCTTATTCAGCTACGAAGAAAGGAATGACTAGTCGAGACAAACCTATTGAAGTAGTTGGTGAAGGAACGAAGGGCAGAAAGAAGGAGGAAGTAATTAGGGCACAATGGACTGATTTAGAGAGGGACTTTCTTATTGATTTGATGTTAGAGGCGGACAAACACAATGAGCTGGAGGGTTCACAGCCAAACTCACCAACTGTTTGGAATCAAATTGTCCAAAAAATAAATTCGAAGTTTAATACCGCCTACGCCAAACAAAAAATTATGGATGTATGGCATAATTTGAAGACGAAATGGAAACGTTATCACGATTTGAAGAAAAGGAGTGGCTGGAAGTGGAATGAAATCTTATGCATGCCTGATGTGGAACCAGAGTTATGGGATGAGGTGTTGAAGGTATGTAGTTCTAATAGCATTAATTTCTTACAAATACAACATATTACTATTAAGACTAAAATTACATTCTGGACCATAATGTAGGAAGATGTCGACTACAAGCAATGCAGGCTGAGCGGGTTTATCCACTTTAACAAGATGGAAATAATATGTGACAAAGATAGTGCAAAGGGTGCTATGGCAGTTGGCACAGTACGCCGGGAACAATCAATTCCTTCCGACACAGAGGATGGTTCACAAAACATAAAAGTAATTAACATAGAAGATGAAGAAGTGGAGGATGATGTTTCATTGAGAGGAAGTGGAAGCATGACAAGCATAGGAGGTTCTAGTTCAAAAAAAAGGGGAGGAACGTCGGTCACAATGGAGTTCAAAAGAGGTATGAAGGTACGAAAAATTAAAGAAGATGAGGACGATACACAAAAGATAATTTATATGGAAAGAACTAAAGCACTGAATCAATGAATCGAAAATTATACATCCAAGGGGGGGATAGCAGCTGCAACTTAAAGGTTGCGCTCCATTCCTAACCTTTCCAACAAGGCCTTTGTGAAAATGCTCGAAAGTAATAAAATTGTCAAAAATAGAGCTACTTTCATGGCACTGTCTGATGAAGAACTCCATGCTTGGGTTGAACATATTTGCAACTCTGATCCAACCTTTGCCACAACTCCCATCTGGCATTAATTACGCTACTTTCTTGATTTCTCGTTTTTGGCTTGCTATGGTTTGTTAAGATACAATTTGCAGTTTTGGGAACATCAATTTTCTATATGCCGACCATGTCACAGTTTCCTAATTTGGTTTTTGTATTTATATGCTGGCACTTGGGCAATGTAAGCTTTTGACACTGATGTGTATGAAATATATAACTGGTTGATTTATTGTTCCAATTGTGTATTATCCATTTCCAACATCCTTTCTTGGCTGTATACGGCTGTTAAAAATATAGGACCTGTAAAGGATAACGTTGATTATGCTTCAGAGAATCTGAAACAGTATTTCTACTTACTGTTTATCTTCATTAATGCCTTTTACTTGTATATTGTTGTTGCAAGGCTGTTTGCTGTGGGTGGTTGATTTCATGCGGCTATGAAATATTCAAGCATTATTCCTGTGATGCACAGGTCATTCATAACATGACTGAAAATGATAACGTTAATGTTGTTTTCAACAAAACTGAAACGTTATTACAGTGGAAGGCTAAAATTCATAAATTATTGTATTGCTAATTCCTATTGGTACCTTTACTATAGGTAATAGTTTTAAAGGTATAACGTTGATGATGTTTTAAAAAAAGTCTGAAACGTTATTACAGTGGAAGGTTAAATTTCAATAATATTTATATTGCTGATACCGATTGCTGAGTTAACTATGGGTAATTTCTTTAAAGGTATAATGTTAATGATGTTTTCAAAAAACTGAAACGTTATTACAGTGGAGTGCTAAATTTCATAAGGGAATAAATTGCTGATACCCATTGCTGAGTTAACTATGGGTAATTTCTTATAAGGTATAATGTTAATGATGCTTTTAAGAAATCTGAAACGTTAATACAAACAAGGCTAAATTTCAGAAATATTTTTATTGCTAATACCCATTGCTGAGTTTATTATAGGTAATTTCTTTAAAGGTATAACGTTAATGATGTTTTAAAAAAAACTGAAACGTTATTACAGTGAAGGGCTACATTTCATAAATATTTGTAATTCTGATACCCATTGCTGAGTTAACTATGGGTAATTTCTTAAAAGGTATAACGTTAATGATGCTTTTAAGAAATCTGAAACGTTATTACAATGGAAGGCTAGATTTCATCAATATTATTGCTAGTACTCATTGCTGAGTTAACTATGGGTAATTTTCTTAAAAGGTATAACATTAATGATGTTCTCAAGAAGTCTGAAATGTTTTTGCAGTGGAAGACAAAATTTCATAAATCATTGTATTGCTGATCCCATTGCTGAGTTAACTGTCAGTAATCTCTTTACCTTCAATTTGGCGAATCTAAGATTTTGCTCCATGCCTTATATATCGTAAAAGCTAATATTTCTTCTCTGTGAGTTGATCATTCCATTCGGCCATCACATATAATATTGTAGCATGATCTGTTAGAAACAAATGACCTTTATGATAACGTTGATGATGATTTCCAAAAAACTGAAACATCAATAACTCTCCAAGCATAGCAATGGCACACTTATCAGGTATTTTAATTGTTGAATAAGTTGTGTAATAAAACTATTTTCGAAATATTGGAAGAATAATGTTACTTTTTAAAAAATAATGTTAATTAATGATATGTCATACATATGTTATTCATTATTGCGCTTTATATAACAAGCATTGTTAACAACCTTACTTGGGCTTGATCGAAACTCATTCAAGATTGACTCCAAGCAAATTGGTTATGAATTATACTGACAATATTTTTGAAACCAAGCAATCTGTGTACTAACATTATGCGTAACAAGCATGGTTAACAACCTTACAAGGATGCATTTGTTAATTTGATCTTTGCAGTGATGCTTATTTTAGCTAGTATGTTACATTTACATTGGTGTTTTCAGGTCCTGATCTACCTTCTTGTCTGGATTATATATAAAATGAATATCAATCAGCCATTTGGTGGACATGTTGAATTTTTTGAACTAATGGCATTACAGGAGTCTGAGATGTGGGTTGAGGAGCATATAGTTTCACAAAATATTCCACGTGCGCCACAAAAAATGTATAACCGCCCATTCACTGGTTCACAAAATATTGAGCACCTACTGTACAATGAGCATCCTAAGGTTCTATATAATGTAATGCGAATGCACTCTGATGCTTTCATAGCCCTCCGAGATCTGCTCGTCTCACGTGGGCTATTAAAAGATTCTCGGCATGTACCTGTGATTGAGCAGATTGGAATATTCGTACGAATTGTTGCATTTGCAGCTGGAGATCGTGAATGCGCAGAGATGTTTCAACATTCACTTCAAACAATCAGCAAATACTTTAATGCAACTCTCCAAGCTATAGTTGCGATAGCACCAGAAATGATTAAGTTACCTGATGAAGCTGTGCCTTGCAGCAACAAAATACGTAGGGATTCACGCTTTTGGCCGCACTTTAAAGTAAATGAAATTACTTTCTATGATAACTTACTTTTAACATGTTGATTCTATCATGGTCTATCTAATTTTGCATTATCTTTGGGATGCAGAATTGCTTAGGAGCAATTGATGGAATGTATGTTTCTGCAATTGTTCCAAATGAACAGAAACCTGCATATCGTACTCGAAAGGGTACTACAGCTCAGAACATAATGGCTGTTGTGGGCTTTGACCAAACATTCCAATATGTTGCAGCTGGGTGGGAAGGTAGTGCTTCTGATATGCGAGTATTGCGATGAGCACTTGATTCTGGAGACTTTGTGGTGCCACATGGTCAGTACACGCAAATTGAAATAACTTGTTCAGTAATAGATTGTGAATAAGTTAATTTAAAATTCTTTTTGTTTTTGTAGGGAAGTATTATCTCGTTGATTTAGGTTATGCAAACACGTCAAAGTTCATAGCACCGTATCGCAAAACTCTTTATCACATTGGAGAGTTTCGTATGCCAAATGCTAGAAACTACAGAAACAAGAAAGAAAAATTTAATCACAGACATGCTTGCCTTCGCAATGTCATTGAAAGGTCCTTTGGCATTTTAAAGCAGCGTTTTGCGATACTTAACACAATGAAGCCATTCCCATTAAAAACTCAAAGGGATGTTGTCGTAGCCTGTTTTACTCTACATAATTTTGTAGCACGCTATTCACCTCGCGACACCATTTTTTGTGAGGATGACACTTATGAAGTTGATACTGATGTAGATGATGTTGAGTTAACGGAACTACAAGAAGAAGGGCACGATCATTCCAGTGTGGGTGACCGTCGACTAGGCGATGCTATCAGACAAAAAATTGCTGATGATATCTGGGGACACTGACAAATTTAGTTTTATGGTATTTTTAATTTCATTCATGATTCTGTTTCAGTGAAGAAGATATACTGCACCTTTTAATTTGTAAGTTTATGTTATATTCGACAAATATTTTTGTTCTCTGCTTAAATATAAATATCATAGTTTACAATTATATTTGTAGATGCATACATATGTGGTTTTGGAAGGCCGTCGACGTGGAGTCTACTATTGTTGGGAGGAATGTTTTGTACAGGTGAATCGCTATCCTGGAGCATTACATTTTAAAGTGGCATTGATGCAGAGCCAGATTACCAGCGTCAACTACTGTGTTATAATTTGCGACCTTGAGCGTAGATTATAACAATTTTATCTTTGTATATAGTTATCTTATTATCTGCATTTTTTATTTGGGTCGTTTATTGAGTCGAACAATATGTTTTATGTCAGTGGGAATGCCCACTTTGGTGTCCTGTAATTATTTTGAGTGTTATTTGGTCAATTTGAGTTAATTAGATTCAAATTGAATTATTTATATTTAATTTGAGTCAAGTTAAATCCAAATTAATTAAATTAGGTTGGAATTGATTCAATTGAACTCAGGTATATTGAGTCAAGTTCAATTGAGATCAATTGGGGTCAGTTTGGTTCTAATTGGATCGAGTTGGATTCAATTCGAATCAAATTGAAATCAAATTAAATATATTTGGCTTTGTTTGTGAAGGAGCAGAAACAGAAGGATTCATTTGCAAATACTCAACATAAATCAAACAGCCCTAATTTCATGGGGCTCGGGCTTCTCTCTGTTCGCTCGTAGAACTCTAGCGGCGAGCCGGACTGCGCTTTCCTTCCACGCAACGCCAACTGCCGGTCCTCCGTGGTGCTCGCGCACGTCGCCGGCCTCTCCGAGGCTCTCGCGCACGTCGATGGCCACGTCTTCCACTCCTCTCCGTCGAGTCCGGGTATGCCATTGTTCCGCCCAAGCTTTCCCTCTCCTATAAAGCCGTCGACGGCCATGGCAAAAGGAGGAGACGACTGAATTTTTCTGTGAGCGATTCTCCTCAGAGCAGAGATTCGAAGAGATCCGGGCAGGTGGCCAAGGATTTCTCGCCGACTCGGCAGCAGGTGGCTGCGTTCGGCGCTTTCTCCATTGATCGGAGTCGAACAGGTGGCTGCGGCTTCGTTCAAGGACGATCCAGAGATCCGGACAGATGGTCGCGGATTTCGTCGTCGGCACGGCAGCAGGCGGCTGCGGTCGGCGTTCTTCCACTGATCGAACCGAGCAGGTGGCTGTGGTTTTGTTCGGGGACAGTTCGGCTTCGTCTGAGGCTACGGCAGGGGGCTGAGGCTTCGACTTTGAGATCTGATTCTCCTTGGTTTGCTTATAGTGCATCCTAGTTTCCTGTTTTCCCTGTTTTCCTACTTTGTTTTCCCTGTTTTCTACTTTGTTTCCCTGTGTTTCAATTTCATGGTACTGTTGATGATGTTCCAATTCTGATGTTTCCTTTAGATCTTGATTTCCTCCATGTTCTTATGTAGAATTTCATTTCCTGCAATGTCTTGATCTCATGCCATTGTTTTCGCATAAGTTATAGTTGAAACTGAGTTTCACGTTCTTATTATTGAGAGTAAAACTCATATTTGGTGAAGGTTTTGATATATTGAAATTTTTGGATAAATTATTATGTGTAGAAATTTCAAGATAAATATGTATGCAGTTAAACATCTTGAAGTTCGAGAGTTTATTATCTTAATTGCATAAGTTTGTCTGAATTTATTTGGATAGCATTTTAATCATTTCAATTATTTCATGACGCTTATGTGAAAATGCAAATATTTATATTTAATATAATTTAAAAAAAAAATTGGTTAAATCTCCTCTTCATTGTATTTAGTAATATAATTTATATAAATATAAACTTAGGCGCTAACTTAATATTGGTAGCGTTAGGATCGCCTTAAATTGATCCCCGCGCTGCATCAGGCATCCAGAGAGGAAGGTGAACGACATCTGCAACAGTATCTTTCAAAAATTTCAGATGTAGGTCCATCAACATCCAGTTCGACTTTGAGTAATGTACTAGTTAATCAGCATGATGCTACCTGTCATAGTGAGGAGATTGCAAAAGCTATTACTGTTGCTCTTTTGGTCAGTTTACTTACCGGGCTACATCTTGGAGCTTCTCGTACGATCGATTGATGACCTTTCCTAAGACATTTTGGCACATTGTCGTGCAATGATGTATTTTTTACCTGGACATGTGTTGAATGTTTATTTTGTTTATTTTCTGGCAATTAAAATAGATTCAAATCTTATTAATATTGCTTTATTTGGTTATTTTTTGTCCCGCAGGAATATTGTTGAGTCTCAAGTACTTCTTCATTGTGTATATTGATGACATTTACTTGATTACATTTTAACGTTAATGTGTAAATTACAGTATAGATCAATGAGGAAATGCAAATTAATTGGGTAAATTACACCCAGGCCCTTCATCTTAAGGCTATTTAACACAGAAGTCCACCTTTTTAAATTTATAATATCGGGTTCCTACATTTTAATTAATTTTGAAATGAATTCTTTTTTAATTTTTTATTATTTCAAAGTTGTTAACATTATCATTATACTTGTTCTCCTCTCACACTTATCATTATCCCGGATCAAGAGCGAGTCCGCGCGGATGTGCGGCGTATGCGACCCACCGTCGACCGCGTGGCCTTGCCGGTGCGCGGGCTTCACGAGGAGAGAGAGAGGTGGCTTAAAATTATCACATAACCCCTCTCCCTCTCTCCTCCTGATTCTCGCGCAACTTGCGAGGCCGCCCGCTTGTGGAGTGGTTGCAAGGAGAGAGAGAGGGGTTGTAGTGATAATTTTAACATACTTTTAATAATGATAAATTTAACAAAAAGTCGTTTGATAATTTATTAAAACACAGGAACTATGATGTTGTAATTTTACAAAATGTGGACCTATGCTTTCTTAAGCCATAAGCTCAGGGACTTGGGTGTAATTTACCCAAATAAATTTATTTGAAAATTTTTGGTCTCTTAAAGCATAAAGAATATTTCATAATCATTATAAATATATATGTTCGTGAAGGGTAAAATAACAATTTCATATAAACAGCCGTTTAATTTTTACCTCTCCTAATCAGAAACAAACACTTAAAATTGCTTAGTTTAAAATTAAACTTTCAGTTTATTTTAAACCTCTTTAAAAAATAACTACACAAACAAACAGGGGTATGTTCACTAAATTCAAAATTTTTTGTTTAATGATAATTACAGCTAAAATTTGGGTTATGTGTAACAAATCAACAAACTACAATCGCAACTTATGCTCCCTTAGTCTGCATGGGGTAATTATATTCAGCATTTTTATCTTCGGCAAAAGATAGGGTTAGACATAAGCTAGTTATCAACCATGTCATCAAACAAATACCTCTTTCCACAATTTAATCATCTTGGTCATCTTCTCTATTACAGTTGGATTACACCAAGGCTCGGCTTTAAGTCCGTATCTTTTTGCTTTAATTATGAAAATCATGACTGGACATATCTAAGATGAAGTGCCTTGGTGTATGCTTTTCACAGATGATATTGTCCTTGTTGAGAAAACTAAAGAGGGAGCTAAAGCAAAACTAGAGCTTTAGAGGAATGCTCTACAATCTAAAGGTTTTCATCTCAGTAGATCAAAAACTAAATATATGGAGTGCACATTTAGTCAAGAAAGAAATACTTATATTGGAGATGTGACAATTGGTGATGAGCGCTTTAGATACCTTGGATCAATTATACAAAATGATGGCGAAATAGATAATGACGTTATTAGCAGAATTCAAGCAGGATGGGTAAAATGGAGAAATGCTTCTGGTGTGTTGTGCGATAGAAAAATCCCATCCAGAATCAAGGGTAAATTTTATAAAACTGTAGTAAGACCAGCGATATATGGTGCAGAATGCTGGCCTGCAAAGAAGAAACATACAAATAAAATAAATATTGCAGAAATGAGGATGTTAAGGTGGATGTGTGGATATACACGAAAGGATAGAATGAAAGATGAGTATATCCGAAAAAAAGTTGGTATTGCACCAATTGAGGATAAACTTAGAGAAAGTCGGCTTAGATGGTTTGGACATCTAAATCGTAGGCCGATTGAAGCTCCAGTTAGAAAAATTGAGTTATTGGATTTTGCCCATGTACAAAGAGGAAGAGGAAGACCAAAGAAGACATGGCAAGAAACTATAAGGAGTGATTTTAGTTACTTAGACTTAGATAAGAATTTGGTAACTGATAGGGTGCAATGGAAACAAAGGATTCATGTAGCCGACCCCACCTAGTGGGATTAAGGCTTGGTTGTTGTTGTTGTTGTTGTTGGTCATCTTCTCTCCATTGAGGTTTGATGCAACAACAAATGGCTACTAAGAGATCTTATTAAACACATAAATAAGACTTACCTCGAGAGTATAACTGACCAAGATTGTCATAATAGATCGTGTGTTCAAGCATATGACGAACCCCAACCAGTAGGTCACTAACGTCATACGCCCACGAGAACCTACACAGTAATCGATAGCTTAATTCCAGTACTAACTTGAAAAATTTAAATGCATTTTGGATCGATAAGAACCAAATTAAAAAATTTGTACCTGCATTAGGCCATCTCCCATCATCAGGAACTGAGATGCAATTCACCTAACATTTTTTATAAAACAAGTTCAGTGCATTCAAAGAAGACTTGTTCTATTGACCTCCACCCAAAAGTACAGCGTACGTCAAAATTTGCGAAACGCAAACCTGCAAACATCAAATTCATTGACTTGATCAATATATGACTAGATACAACTAATGCTCCCCTCTACATTGATCCAACTTCCAAGTGTTAGCTTCCTTGATTTTCATATTTATTGGATCCTATATCTAATATGCATAGACATATAAAGAATAATTTGTGCCATCTAAAAATAGCAACTATAGTTCAATACCGTCCATATAATTAAGCTTATCACATAGCGTAAATAGCACATAGGTCCCTCTAATTTAGTCCTACATGCAATTTGGTTCCTTGTATTTTCAACTTAACCAAATATGTCCTTTATATTGAGAATATGTGTAACAGACAGGTCATGTCATAGTAGAAGTTAACCCCCTAATATAAAATGACAATTTTGTGCTTGATATGAATTTGTAATCATTCAGAATAAATAGAACGATAATTAAATTTTACCAAGAGCAAAAACTTAAGTGCTGCTATTGTAGAAGGACCAATGTGCAATTATTTTCAATGTAGAAGATCTATTTGATTAAGTTGGGAATTTCCTAATTTAAAATTTACTGCTCTCCGATAATAAATAATACCATACTCCTCTACAAGTCTGAGAAACAACCTGATGAGCTCATCGTTGGTCTTCTTGCCTTCAAAGGCACCATCTCTGATAAACGAGAGCTTGTCCTAACAAGCTTGAACCAGTTCGAGGTGTCTCACAAGTGTGCAGTCCTTCTCTCCTTCATAACAGTATTCTTTTGTCAGGCTCTCTCCATTACCTTCCTCACCCAAATCTCCATCATGGCAAACACCCTCATCCTCCAGGAGTGCAAGATAAGGAGTGTTGACCAGATGTCAAAGCACCTTGAGAAGTGGATGCTGATAAGCACGGTCGGAAACTGCCTCTTCTACTCCGTGACGTCTGTCGTCCTCTGGATCTACAGGGCAGCGCTGGTATCTGCTTCTTCAGCTGGAGTTATCATCGTTTTGTATAGCACTGATCTAATTCCTAGAGAAAGTACAGGGGCAGTGGCTAATCAAAGTACCAAAGATGTGGAAGCAGCAAATCGCCTGTAGCCTCTAATTGTGTGTGTGTTAGCATTGGGAGTAGGAAGAATAACTACATACCTCATACCTTTACATGATCATGTAGACATAAGAAGCAACTGATCAAATACAAAACAATGAATGTATCATTCTAGGAATTCATGATGCTGCAATATGTGCTGAATACACTGCCAAAATTCTGCAATTCCATACTAAACAAGAACAACCACCAAGCCTTTATCCCACTAGGTGGGGTTGGTTGCATGAATCCTTTGTTTCTATTACACTCTCTATCAATTAACAAAGCCTCATTTAGCTATAGGTGCGTAATATCATTCCTTATAATTTCTTGTCATTTCTTTTTGGTCTCCTTTTCCTCTTTTTACATGGTCAAGATCTAATAACCCAATGTTTCTTACTAGGGCTTCAACAAAATCACCTTAAACTTTCTATTAAAAAAAATCACCTTAAACATGAAGAAAAAGGATTGTTTAGTAGCACTTTTATGACTAACTTTTCCATTCCTGTAATTTAAAGAAAAATATAATTTTTTTTGCCTTTCTATGAAAATACTAGTTTATATTTGAACAAAGTTCAGCTTAAACATGCCACCAAACAACCACATGTCATGCAAAATTTTGTAAAATAAACAAAGTGATGAAAAATCAAAGACCTTCATTAACATAATTATTTTAGGAAGGAATGTCAGATAAATCCACAATGTCATAAAAGATCAAGAGTTTAATGCTGTAAGGTGTATTGTATAATTCCATGATGCTTCCAAAATCACACAACAAGCTCCATCAAATAAAATATCTAATACATGAGCAAAATCCAAGCATCTAAAAAAAAAAGTCAAGCATCTAAACAATCTATCCAACTCAAAAGCAACTGCATAACAAAGTGGGAATTATACCAAGAAAGAAGACATAACATTCCAACTAATCTTCATATGTGTGGGCATTGGTGCTAAAAATCGGAGGACATCTGGCTTGTCAGATGACCACGAATTTCCTTCATCGAACCACTCGCCTAAGTTGCTAAGAAACTTTGAGATATTAGGGATGACCATCTCTCGGCAATGGAGATGAAGAAGGGGAACCTTGGAAAGGACGCTCCCTTTTTGGATATCCAGACCCTCCGGCCGGCGAAGCTTGTAAGGTGCCCCAGACAATGGCTCATAGTCTAACCGTGGCATCTGCTTCCATCTCTTGTGCACAAACCAACCGTACTTGTAATCTCCCACTATTGGAGTGCCAAGTGCTTCTGCACAGTGCACACGGAGCTGCAAGGGGATGGCAATCACTAGCATTATTAAAAAAGAAATAGGAAAAATGTTACAAATCAATAAGCATCTAGATCTCCGAAGAGTTCTGGTGAAGTTAATGAAAGATAAGAGCAAGAGAAGTAGAAAAGTTCTTAAACAGTACCGCATCTAAAATCTCAATAACTTAATCACACTTAAGTCTCAAAGACAGAATAATTAGGATGGAATGAGTGGGTATATTAAGCAGCTTTTGAACTTATTGAAATAAAAGAAATACACAAGTAAAAATCAAGGAGACTTCAAATTTCACTGAGCAAATTAGACCTGATGCTTCCTGCCCGTCAGAGGACGTAGCTCCAACCATGAACATCCATTAATAGTTGGTCCCAACACTCGGTATTCAGTTTTAGCTTCTTGAGAACCATCAATGCCTGAAGGATGAGCAAGCATGATAGTTTCTGTTTTCCCATCATTAAGAAGAACCTAACATCATTTAAAGCAGATTAGAATTCAATACTAGTCAATTTCAAAATGAAAGCAATAGAATCACAAGCAATGGCAGATACAGGCCAACATAAGGTGAAATTATATAGGGTAAATTGCATCCAGGCCCCTGAGGCCGAAAAGGTCTTGCAAATTGGTCCCAAGCTTTTAAAAACCTCAATTAGGGTCCTTGGGTATCGTTTAGTCCTAGTTAAAATATAATTGTTAATTTTTTACTATTATGCCATAAGATTATTCATAATCACTAATGCAACCATCTCAGAGATGGATATAGAGGTAAGAATTTGTCGAGCTGTTCTTATTTTACCCAAGGGATTCTAATTAGCCCCCCACCATCATATTTCTCCCGAAATGAAAGAAAAGATATGATTTTTTTTTTAGTGTTATTGTCCTAATAAAAAAAATATTCTTGGCTCTTTTGCTCTTTAAGAATTCTTGTCATCCAGACATAGTAATCTAACATTTCAATTCTGCCATGTTACAACATTAGCAGATTGTTCCATGGCCAAAAAGATGATTAAAAAAAAAGATATTTTCACGACTCTAGAATATTTCATTTAAGATATTCTATTATTCCTTTAGGTGTCATTGCTGCTTTTAGAATATAATTTTGAAATATTAATATTTATATTATTTTAATTTTAAATTTTTAGAACAAAGAAAGCAAGAGATGTGAGAAATTAAATTTTAAATTTTTATTAATTTTTTAAATAATAGTGAAAATAAAGAGGTATGATGGTCATTTAAAATATGTAAACTGTTTAAACTACTAAAAAAAAAAAAAATTTCATGTTTTAATCATGAAATGCCAACACAAAAGAAAAGATTCTGAAAGAGAGACCAAAACTGCAGCACGTTTAAAACCTCAAGGACCAAAATTGAGATGTTTTAAAAGTTAACACTAATTTGCAATGCCGTCCCAACCTTAAGGGTTTGGATGCAATTTACCCTATTATATATTACAAAAGGATCCTAAGGAAAACAAAAGACATTCTAAATCATTGCTTAATAGAAGACACTCTCACATTCCCCCTAATTATACTGAAATTTGAGATAACTAACTCTGACTCAAGAATGAGCCTAGGGAGCATAAATGTTGAATAAAAATGTTCTCTTTTAAAGGGTACAGTTGGAAGACCCCAGCCTCCATGAAACAAGCCCATAGAAATTTCACAAACATTTGAAGAAAATACAGCAATTCCAAAATAGTTGTCCACTGCAATAATGCTTCCACCTGTTTAGTATTCGCGTATTCCAACTATAATTCAGTTTTGGTGTGGATAGGTTTTGAATAAATATCAAGATGTGGAATACAAAGAAGCAAAGATATAAACAAAACAGGCATCTAGATAGAAAACTGTGAAAGATACCTTTGAAAGTGGGGCAGAAATAATCCCATGCTTTTCTTGTGGAAATCCGATGACCAATGCCCAGTATCGCTGCATTGTTGCATCACAGGCATCATTCCAGGCCTAAACAATATTCCATCAAAGAATACATCAAATTTCAAATAAAAATGATAAAAGCATGATTTATTAAGAGTATTCAATGAACAACTATCATCGACACAAATGATTGACTAAAAAAATCCATAGAGCTAACTCCATAAATCTAGCAAGAGCCCATTGAATTCACTGAGGATTTGCATGGCATATTAAACTTAGTATTTACAAATAACCCACCAAATAACAAATGCAACTGATACACTCATAAACATGTAAACATTATATTTTACACACTTCCTTCGATCACAATAATAGTCCTACTAGTACAATTAAGTTATTTAAAACTGGGTTAGGATAGAAAATATCTAAGCTATAGTTATAAATTAAACTTGAATATTTATGTAAATCACCCGGCTAGATTGAAGCAAAAAATGGAATATTATGATGATATCATTTAACATCATGCGGAATTCAGTCCCTTCCAATATGAGTGTCAAACTTACTTCAGATGCCCTTTTTTGCTAAAAAAGCGGAAATACACATTTTTATTATTGAGTCCCCCATCTCAATTTATCCTAATTGGATATGGGATTGGGTGAAGGGAAGCTTTGTGGGAGAAAGGATGAAAAGATCAGGCTAGTAGATCTTTACTCAAATATATGGGACAGATTACAAGGAAGCCTTTGCTCCAATAGCCAAGATGAAGTCTATAGATGTATGCATATCTCTATAATAATATCACAATGCAATAAACTGTACTTATCTCTAGAATAATATCACAATGTAATAAACTGTACAAAGTGTTTTCCCACCAAAAGCATAAAAGAAATGAGTACAAACTGGCATCAATGACGTAATCCATTGTTTAACTTTCAAATTCAACAATAAATAAGAATCTAACAATTACAAAAACATAAAGTAACACTAATTTCATATTAATGTTTTCATCTGCTGATTCAAGAAGCTCCAATGCATGTACTTGCTGACCTCTTATTTTAAAATTACAGTCAGCAATCAAAAAGGCCTCAATGGTGTCCAATTGTATTTGAGACCTTTAATTAAGCAAAATAACACGTTGCTACTAGGTCCCAAGTCTAAGATGAAAAACATGAAGGGTTGTGTTATGCAATTGACAGTCATCACAAAACTCATTGAACAAACATAGAGGGGACTTCAAGTCGAGTTCGATCGAGTTATGGTATAATCGAACAAGAAAATTTCGATTTCTGCATTATTTGAAATCGAATCGAAATCGAAAGTATTTTGAGTTGAGTAACTTAACTTGAATAAACTCGAATACGAGCCAATTTTGATTTTTTTAATTTAAATTACAAATTATTCCATTAATTGATTATATATCCAAAAAACAAATTCCATTATTCAGATTAACTGATTATACCATAAATTGATTATATATGGTACAAAATAATCTATAAATAAAAAATTTAATCAATGTTTCCACGAGTTCCTAGAACAACATAATACTCAGTAACCATAAATTTCAAAACATATTATACTTGAAGAATATATTCGAAACTAGAAGAGCAGTGCAATGGTTGGGATGACAGTGGAGAAGATGAACATAAAGAATTTAATATATATAGTAGGAACCACAAGATAGTTGGCCAATTTAATAATGGGTAAAAACTTAAAACAGAGAGACAACCACCGATAAGCAGCAAGGAGGACCAAATAATAAACTTTAAATAGCAAAATAGGAGCGAAAAACTAGTAAAGACAATCATCCAAACTCAAGAACTAGGAATAAAAAAGAATACTTAAAAAATTGTAAAGAATAGAGAAACGCAAAGAAATCAAAATGGGGCCTTTCATGTTTTGCAATTTTTACTAGGGTTGAATAGATGAAATTGAATGTAAAATGGGATAATTGGAAAAAGAAATTTTAAAATTAGCTCAACTGGATCAAAACACAAAGAAATCAAAATGGGGGCTTTATAGTAATTTCCCCATCACAAGTGTACTTTTAGGACAGACTAGCATGGGACTCTTCGCGAGTATAAACATGCTGTAGCAACAGATAAAAAAGAAAGGAGGTTCTCTCTTGTTGAACCTCTCAATTTTGATGATTACAATTAATTTAACATTATGGGCTAATCATTTTATTAAGTGTGTTATTAGGTTATTTATATCATAATTGAGGTGAATGTCCAAATTCAAGCTCAAAAAAAGAAGTATACTACATGGTTCTTTTTATTTTCTTTTCTAGGACATAATTGTAAGCATGCATGTTTTTGCCAAGGATTTAACTTGTACTCAATTTTAGTCAGCCTAAGGTCTATCCATTCCTTGATTATCTTTGCTGTGAAATTCACCTCTATAGCTGCAGGAAAAACCGGTCGATTTTCAAAATCAACCAGATATCTCTAGACTGGCCCAAACTCAGCTGCCCAGCTGACCGTTTGGCCCATCCAAATCTCCAAACACTGAGAATATCTTATTTCCACTACTTTATTTCTAACAGCCCACTTTAAAAATATATTTTAATTTGAAACATCTCTCAAAAAATTATTTCTTTACTCCTTGTTCATTCTAAAATTAAAAAATATTTGCATTTCCCATTCCACTTGTTCTTTTCAACAGTCTTTGAGTTTTGTGCTGAATATATTATCCACCTAAGCTATCTAATATGTCAAAATCTATCCTAGGTGGCACTCTCTCTTTGTTTTAGCCCTTGGGTGAAAGTTTAGGTGTTTTAGCCTTCTTTTAGCCATTTTTAAAATATCTTTTCTTGCTGAAAACACTCCAACATGTTTTATTATGGGAAATGGACAAAACTACTATTCTATGCTTTATCACATCAGCCTTTTTCTCAGGTTTCATTTTTAAAGCATTTCCCTTGTTCCAAGCATGGTTGGACTTGACTTTTATCCTTAAAATACAAACCCAGCTGAACCCAATCTGTCTCCAACGTTCCAATGGACACATCATCATTCAGAAATGTCCGAAATGCCCTCTGCTTGTTGTTTTCTTATTGGTCTACTTGTATGACATGTCAAAATAGTTGTCTACAATTGACTAATTTAAATAAAGGGTAAATATTTCAAGCTTCATGCTTACCACCTACTATAGGAAAATAAAAGCATACATTTTCTGCTGTTCTATACTCTTCTTCCTGTTGAAAAATCTTCCAAGCTCTCCTTCAAGCTTCTACTTGCAAACAAACCTCCTCTAGGAGAAACAAAAGGAAGAAAGAGTGCTGTGTTTTTCACTGTTCTGAAGCTAAGACCAGTAATCCTCATTGTTCACATTCCTTCTTGGCTTTTGAGTTTTATCGTAGCTTCAAGTTTTTCATAATCTGAACTTTTACTGTTTTGTTTTTGTTGCACAATAAAAGCAAGATTGTGTAGCTAATAGTTTCATATCTTAAAGCTTGCTTTTTCCTGAATATTTTGAGATGTTTGTTTTTGCTTAACCATTATACTTTATTCTTTTCTTTTACCCCAAGATTATAGAATTTAATCTTGGACTTCTACGAGTTTTTACCCTTGGCAAGTTGCTGTATGCATAGAGTTCTTCACTGTAATTTTTTTTTGTGCTTAAGTTGTAATTGAGCAAGCAAGGCTAGCAAAACCTTGTACCATTCTCTATTTTCTCTTGAGTTTGTCTTGTAGGCTTGCTCGACTTTGGTACCTGCAAAAAGTCGTGGTGTATAGGTTTTCTTGGCTTTGGTTCCTGTAAAAAGCCATAGGATTGTATCGGATTTATTCGGCTTTAGTTCCCGTAAAAAGCCGGGGAGATTTAGTGGAAATTCTCATTTGAGGAGCATGGGGAGTGGACTAGGCGGTAAGCCGAACCACTATAAATTTGTTGTATTCTTTTCACTTTTGCTCTCAAATTCTCTTAAACCAAAGTGACATAACATATCTAAATTTAAGTATTTTAAAGTTATAGAAAACCTGAAATATTTTTATTTAAAACAGATATATGATTAGTAAACTCTAAATTTATTATTTCTGGTCTCTTTTAGATTCATTTCTGCACTGCTCTGTGAACCTTGGTCAATTCCCAAAAATCGACCGGATTGTTCGGATAAAATTTTCTGCACTGCTCTGTGAACCTTGGTCAATTCTCAAAATCGACTGGACTATTCGGGTAAAATTTTCTGCACAATTTTTTCTTATCCAGGTGATCTCAGAACTCAGTGTACTTGGTCAATTTGACAAACTGAAGTATATTACTTCTTATTCCTCTCTTTTCTAAACTAAAAGTAATCATTTAATTTTTTTTTAATCCCAATTCACCCCCTCTTAGGAAGTCTCTAGGCCAACATCTCTCCCTTCTCTCCTCTCTCCTTTCCTTCTCTACCTCAAATGGAAATGCCTACCTCGTTGTGGCACAGCAATAGAGAAAGAAGAGTTCTCTTCCTCCCCCTTCTCTCCCTCTGTATCTCTACATGGCTCTCCCATCTCAACCTCTCTTTACCTCTCTACCTCTCTCCTTCCCCTCACGCATGGTTAATAGTGGTCGAAATTCATCGTCAAGCCACTAAAGTTTCACCAGATTTTTCTTGAAACACTCCCATTCGTCACTTCCAATGATCACTAGCCTCTGCCTCGCCCCTCTTCATTCTCACTAGTTGCAAAAGTAGAAAACTGTCAAGCAACTAGGGCTGTCAATGGATCGGATCATGACCCGATCTGATCCGATCCGAGTTCCGATCCAGTTAAACCCCCAAATGGAGTTTTTTTTGACCTGTCAATTCGACCCATTTACTAGCCCCGCCTCGATTATATATAAACAGGTCGGATTCGGATTATTATTGATCTGATCCGTTAATAACCCAACCCATTTATAGATTTAATTATTAATTTATTACAGAACAGTGAGTAAATTTCAACATCATCCCCTAACCCTAAATCACCGATCTTTGGCCGCCTCTCGAGTCCCGCTGCCCGCAGGGCCACAATTGCAGATTCACATTAAGCGGCGCGACGCTGGGATCTCTGGCCGCCTCTCGAGCCCCGCAAGCCGCAATCGCAGATTCGCACGAACCCGCGTGACACAGCAACAGCGCAACGCCGCGACACAGCGGCCGCGCGATGCCGTGACGGCTCGACACCGCCACCAGCGACCGCGCAACGCCGCTACTGTGCGACACAGCTACCGCGCGATGCAGCGACCCCGCCAAACGCAGCGCCCGTGCGACTTAAGGACGGCGGTCAAATAACTCCTCCTCAACAGGAATGAACTCGTCATATGGGCTTGCCTGGCCCGAAGGAAATTTTCGCTGAAGGGGAGCTCGCTCGATTCGCAGAATTTGGTATATATTATAATAATAAAAAGAAAAGTTGTTAAACTCAACTGAATAAAACTGGTATTTATCCAGTGTTAGACCTCCAGTGAATCTAAAGCAAAGATACAAAATTACACAACTGTTATAGTCCAACCTTTAGAACTTAAAGTTACCGAGCGGTGTGTCCTCTTGCAACCTCGCCATTCACGTGAAGGCTATGCCATCCTAAGGTGCTGCTAAATGAAATGAAGGAGACTTCGATCATTCAACTTTAGCTCTCTCAGCTTAAGGAAAATACCTAACTTATTTAGAAGCAGCGGTTTGGAGTAAAGGGTAGAGTGCGCTTGGTCCTCGCTTCAAGAGTCCGAGGGCATATGTAAAGGGTAGTCTGATATAGGTGTTGGTTGCTTGAACCCCATTTAAAATAAGGCGAGATCTGCTCTCGCGACCGGAAGAGAAGAGCGAAGCTCAGTTGACTGATCAGGAAAGATGCCAAACATAGTGACCGGGTGACGCCGCGATCGCTCGACGTTGCCACCAGCGACCACGCGACCCAGCGACCCCGCCAAATGCAGCCATCGCGCGACGCCACGAGTGCTAGACACAGTGACCGCGTGATGCCGCAACCCACCGGCCATTTGAGCATCTCGCCGTTCGATTCCCGCCACTGCGCCGTCTCACTTGGATCTCCCAACTCTCGAGACTCCAGTCTCCAGGTTTGCCTCCAACCCAATGCAACATGCTCAGGAATTTTTTTATGTTGTTTTTTCATTTATCTCAATTTTTTTTGTTATTTCAAATATATATACATATATTATTTATTTTGGCTATATCCTTATGTAATATGATTATATGGGCTCACTAAATTGTAAAACTTAGGATATGAGTACTCCTGCTTCAAATGTTGAGAAAGGTAAAGAAAATGTTGCTAAACAACAATCAAATGAGATGGATGAATCAAGTAAAAGAAAGAAGCTTACTTCACATATGTGGTTGGAATTTGAAAGAACAAAAAACAAAGATGGTCAACAAGTTGTCATATGTCATCACTGCAAAAGAAGCCTTAGTGCAAACAGTTCTAAAGGTACGTCTCATCTTAATATGCATTTAAAAAGATGTCTTAAGAGAACAGCCACTTCAGATTAGCAAACTCTTCAAATTCAAAAGACTATTGATGGGACAATTAAACCTATTGTTTGGAAATTTGATCATGAAATATATAGGAAGAGTTTTGCTCTTGCAGTCATTAAACATCATTATCCTTTTAGGATATGTGAGCATGATTTTTTTAGAAATTTTATTAATGATTGTCAGCCCTTATTTAACATGCTTACTCGTAATACTTTAAGGGCTGACATTATTAATATTTATAGGCAAGAGAACAAGAGAATATATGAAGAGAATTACAGTAATCTAGATTTATTCTCACTACAGATTTATGGACATCTGAGAATCAAAATATTGCTTATGTTTGCGTAACACTGCATTATATTAATATCAACTAAGAATTGAAAAAGAGGATTATAGCATACAGAAATTGACTTTCCCCATGATGCTAAAACTCTCCATGCATGAATTTTACAAATAGCTTTAGAATGGAATATCGATAAAAAACTTTTCTCTATTGTTGTTGATAATTCTTCAAATAATGATGCTATGGTGAGATCTTTTAAGAATTGGCTGTGTGAAAGGAATTTATAACCATTTGGTGGTGGCCTATTTTATGTTAGATGTAGTGCTCATATTCTGAATCTAATTGTACAAGATGGCTTAAAGCATATTAGTGGATTGATAATTAAGATTCGTGACAGTGTAAAGTACTTACATAAATCTGCTTTTGCTAAACAAAAGTTTGATAATGTACAGAGCCAATTGAAGCTGGATGGAAGAAGAAGGTTCCTTTAGATGTTCCCCAAAGATGGAACTCCACATTTTTTATGCTCGAAGCTGCTTTGCCTCTAAAAACTGCTTTTAGTCGTCTCTAATTGGTTGACAAAAATTATAAACACAATCCAAGTGATGAAGAGTGGACGGTTGCTTCTAATTTATTTGATGTACTAAAGACTTTTTATTAGGCAACTGTGCATTTTTCTGGTACATCTTATCTTATATGCAATATACTTTTTGTTCACATTTATCATATTTAACTTAAATTAAATAATTTAGTAAACTATGAGAACATAGAATTATAGTTAATGGCAGATCCTATGAGGATGAAGTTTCAAAAATATTGAGATGAGTGCAGTTTAGTTTTCTCTTTAGCAGTTATACTTAATCCAAGATATAAGCTCCATCTTGTTGAGTACTATTACAGAAAGATTCATGGGGAAGCTAATTGTGATAAGTACATACAAAGGACAAGAAATGTCCTTTATGCCTTATATTGGAAATACAAAAATGCTGAATGTTATGATATAAACACACGCAACACCAATATTGAAGATAATGCATCTTCAAGTAAATCAGTTCAAAGTAATCAAAAATGAAAGTAACTTGAAGGGCCTGTTTAGTTGACGGCTTCAAGCGGTTTCAAGCGGGACGAAGACGATTTAATAAAATTAATTAGCCAAACAATTCTGATTCATCCCATAAATTTGAATCCGTTTTATAAGTATGAAACGGCTTCAAGGCCACGAAGCCGAAACCATCGAAAAGGTGGTTTCAGACTCGCGATCGCTTCTTCTTTTTTCTCAGATTTTTCGAAAAACATATCTGGGGATAAATTTGGTATTTTTCTTAAGGCTAAAATTAAGGGATAATTAAATCTGATAAATTCAAAATTTAAAAAATAATAACAAATCATCTTTTGACTCATAACCACATCCCTTAAATATCTCAAATTTTGATATATATCCTCGTGAGAATTTTAAATTAATAATATTCAAATAAATTATAAAATTTTGAATAAATATTTTTTATTTACTTTTATTATAAAATTTATATATTTTTATTATTTTTAAAATTTTATTGTGAGATGAAGTAGTTTCTAAATTAATATTCATCCAAACAAAAATAAATTAAAGTAGATTCAAAATTAGTTTCAAGCCACTTTTTATCCAAACAAAATTTAAATTTGAAGCTGCTTCATTTATCTGAAACCGCTTCAAACTTTAAATCCGTTTCTATTTATTTTGAATATGAATCCGCTGTCAAACAGGCCCGAAAAACTTTCATTCTTGGTATAATCAATCACATGGTACTAGCAGCTGGTATAATCAAAAATCTGAGCTAGAATTATATATTGAAGAAAGTAATATTTATCCTACAAGTCAATTTAATATTTTAGATTGGTGGAAGATACATAGTCTAAGGCCCTATTTGGCGCGAGGACCAAAATAGTATTAGTTTAAAATACAATAATAATAATAATAATAAATTTTTTAATCATTCTACATATATTCTAATATGAAAAAATATTATTTTACTTCACATACTCAATAATTTTCAATAAAAATATCAACTCGAAATAAAGTTGATATTTTTATTGAAAATTATTAAGTATGTGAAGTAAAATAATATTTTTTTATATTAGAATATGTGTAGAATAATTAAAAAATTTATTTATCATTATTATTGTTGTTTTTTAAACTAGTACCATTTTGATTCTCGCGCCAAACAGGGCCTAAAGTTCCCAATTCTTGGTAAGATGGCGAAAGATATATTAGCTGTGCTTGCTACTACTGTTGCATCTGAAGCTGCTTTTAGTGTTGGAGAAAGATTTATAGATGAAGAGCGATCATCATTAGATCCTTCCATTGTGGAGGCTATGATTTGTACAGATGACTGGATTGAATCAATCGATAAAGGTATATTTTGCAATTAATGTTTGAATTTGGATATTCTAAATTGATGTCATAGTAAAGGATCAAACTTTAAGGAAGGAAAAGAACTTCAAGGAAGACATGGAAGACCAAAAGTGAAGATATTAAAAGTGCCTAAGATTATTTGAAATTGCTATCAATATATAAGGGCTTCTGTAGTTTTTCGTAGGCATAATGCTTTAATGATTTTTGTGTTACTCTAGTTTAATCTAATAAGACTAATATCATCTTCAAAAGTAGTTTTTTAGGCATAAGATTATTTTGGCATAATGATTATGAGGGCTTTTGTAGTTTTTTGTAGTTTTTTGGATTGCCATGCATATGAATATCTTTGTTGGCTTGAAAACATAGCTTTGTCAATTTAGTAGTTTAGAAACCATGAATTCTGTTTATTTGTTCTATTTGCTTTTTCTTCATTTGTTCTACTGCTCATCTGTTTTTTGATTTTCTTAATAATTTGTCTTGAATAATTACTTATTCTTATTGGTTTTGTTTTTTTTATTTTTCATGATCTCTTCGGGGAGGTTTTTTAAGCGAATTATCTCATTATCTCAACATTTTTTCGCTTAATTTTGAGAATTTTGCGATTGTGTATATTTCAATATCTGAGTTATGATTTGTCTTTGCTATTAAATTTATTAGTTATACATCTAGTTATAGTCCTGGCATAGTATCTTAATTGGGTAAGGGTAAATAATTTTTTTTAATAATTGATATTATTCACAATCTTAGTAAATGGATCAATTCCGAAAATCTGAGTTCCAACCCGATCCGGTTTTCAATCCAAGAGGATCTAGGTTGACTATGACCCGATCCGATCATTAACCCGATCCGAGGTTCATGGATTTGGATTCGGGTTGCCCGATCCAAATCCGACTCGTTGACAGGCCTACAAGCAACTAGATTAAATTAATAAGGACCGCCAGTTGAGTCTTGGACGATAAAACCATAGGAACTTAACAAGATTCTTCATGCACCCCTAAATTAGAAGTCCTATCCCTCGGCAAAGAGGTATGTAATTAACCACTGGAATTTGTGCCCAAAAGAATTATCAAATTTTAGATCTTTAAAAGTCTTAAAGTTATTTTCTTTATGATGAAAATTTGTTTTCAATCAGTTTAAAATCAAATAGATCTGATACACTCATTGAAACATTATCTTTAGCGTGCACACTACTTAACAAGTTATTATAATTGGTTATACAGCTGTCAAAACTTTTCAATAGCATGTAGTTTTCTCATTGACTCTTATGTTTTACATTAGAAAGGATAAATAGATAAATTTCGTTATTCCACTAAGATTTTGCAAGAACATTAACTAATATATAGATACCCATGGTGTTTGTTTTGAGAAAATATGAACAAATGAAATATCCATAAAGGTTTTGAAGTGTTCCAATTCTCATAACCAATTTTCCATAACACGGTACCTCTTCCAAGCAGAAAATATATGAAGTCATTCATAAACATTGGATACCAGGTGGTTGGTCAAGTAGTAGTTACTCAATCCTCCAAAAGGAAGGTCATGGGTTCTAATCTCACACAAAAAATTAACTTTACAGCATCAAGCTCATAAATATATATTAATGATAAGGGATTTACATGTTCTTTCTTATTGATGATGACAACAATAAAGACAATTATACCTGAGAACATGTCTTAGCAAGATTCACATCCGTGAACAACTGATGCAGATTAGAAACGCTTTCTTTCCTCCTACCAAACAACAACAACCCACTGCTCTCTTTGTCAAGCCGATGAACCTAAATTTGAGTCAGAAATAGAAGATATAAGATAATAAAGGAAATACAACAATAAAACAAACCACAATAAACACTCGCAAAAATATTCTGTCCATTATCAGAGCAGCAAAGCAAGATTGAAGAATAAGTGAATGACTTAACAACTCCAGCATTGCTTACACATACCAGCTTGGGACCTTCTTGATCTCCATTTGAAAATGCTGCTGCAGCTAGCACATCCATACTGTTATGAACCGGTAAGTTGCCCTACAAAGAATTGCAAAAGTAACTTAGACTGAAACAATCTATGTTTGAGGATGCAGATATTAAAAAAAATACATATGTATATATATAAACACAAACCTTCACAGGAACTTTAGGTGGTTTGTTTAGTACGATTATAGCAGAGTCCTGAAATTTCGCAAGACATATTGTAAAACAATTTTATTTTTTCAGACTACTTATTAAAAAGTTTTGATAAGGAGAAGAATACTGCAGAAGCCAAGACAAGAAGAAAGCAGCCAACAAAATTGCCTTGTAAATCACCAGTCTTCTCAAATATTCTATCTCATCCGCATTAGGATTCAATGTTGCTGTAGGTTTAGTGTCATATCTCTTTGATATTCCAGATTCAACGATGGATACTGGAACATAAATCTTCATGCCAGCCTCCATAACATGATTGCGTTTAATCTGCAGCGAAACTGTAAAGAAGTCACTGGACGAGGTGAAACCTATAAAGCTATGCAAATTTCACTACATCATGGTGAAGTGCATGGCGTTGTGCAAATCAACATGAGTTTTAGCTAAGCGAAATTTTCGACAAGATAGCTAATGTTGACCTCTGTTTTCAATAGTAAAAAACCAGCAAACAAGGCCTCATGATAAAAGCATATTAAAACAAGCACAATTACTGTTGCTTTGATGTTTCATTAACCCAAGAAGCAATTGGTATAATAGCCTTGCATCAAGTGCTATTAAAAACAACATCAAAACCTCAATTCCAAACTAGCTAGGGCCCGCTACATGAATTTCACTTCTCCGTTTAAGTTCATTTAAAACAACACCATTTGTGAGCACAAGTGAGATAAGGTATTGTGTAGTAACCATATCCCAAGCCATTTTGGTCCTCCCCTGCCTCACTTTGAGATAATGATGGATGCCTGGCATTTTACTGCAAGGGCCTCTGTAGGTCAATCATGGATAAGACCAAGTCATCTTAAATGACGCCACCTCATCTTATTATCAAGAAACACCAAAATTATAAACTTCATACCGTTTTGAGCTTTGGCAACCGATGATGCATTTGATGGAAACAATCTTCCTGATCTGGAAGTTCGACATGAACCTGAAAACAGCAAAATGAATGGATGACTGAATTCAAAATGTCCATTAAGAAGAAATTATTGCATCCAATGTAACTCTAGTGCTAGTTCAAATGGTATATTGACTCAACTGAATGTACTACCATCATGCAACCAAATAACTATTGCAAAGCAAAGCTATTTTCATTTCGAAAAATTCACATGCAAAACACACATAAAGCCACATAATGTAAGTGCTGCAAAATGAATTAAGGAGTCCAAGTTGGAGCCCGTTGATGCCTAGGCAGCTCACAATCTATTCAAATCAGGGAAGGATTGATGTCTGACAATAGGTAATTCGAAAACTATGGAACTAAGAAGTTCAGAAGCAAATCACATTTCTGTTACCATAATTAATCAGTGGGAAAGCCCTTCCGTATAAGAAAATTATACTACAACCAATGAGCTTGAACATCTTAATAATATAACAAAAGAATCACAATTTCAACTCAAAGAAATAGGCAATCAGCAATCCCTTAAATTGTGAACATTTCAAAAAACTGGAACATATTGAACACCGGGCAACAAAATGACCTCTTTCGAATAGCTTTCATTTTCCATTTTCAGCAACGATCTGCAACTTGAATTGCAACTGTAAAGAATCTTAATAGAAGAGCATTAACCCGTCATACAATACAGAAGAAGATCAAATGAACTCTATACAGAGCATGGCTCAAAGAGAAACGAAACAAAAATGCAAAAAATAAAAAATACAAAATAAAAAATAAATCTCTCTAAAAAAGGTGATGGAAGAAAATCACCAACCATGCCCTTATTGAAATGACTCTGAATGACATCGGAAGGTACTCCATCGAAGTAGTGCTTAACCCACGTAATGGCAGTGACCCGCCGTGGACGAAAGACATTGGCGGGTCCACAGGAGAGATTCCTCTTGCGGCCGGGAAGTGGGTCGACACCGGCAGAAGGGAAAGGCGGGAGGGAGAGGAGCTGTCTGGGCTTCGGGCCCTCCTTGGGCGGGCCCAATCGGGCCACGTTATTGGACACGCGAATGACGGGCTCAGCAACGGAGTCCGGCGGTGGCGCCACCCTCGACAGCTGGCGGAAAAGCGCTGCCGCCGCCACCGGCAGCCCCGGCGGCTGCGGCGGGAATCGGCCTCTCCCGAGCATGGTGACGTCAGCCTTTCCTCCTTTCACGAGCCGCTCGGTGTACCGCCGAACGCGCAGGCCCGGTTTAGCTGCACTGGGTTAACTGGGGTTAAGTAGCTTAACCCAGTTAACCCAGCCAAACGATTTCTTACATAATTTAACCCAACCCCATACTGCGTCTATCCCAGCATAACCTCACTAACTCTAACCCTAGTGGTATCTGGGTTAAGCTCTCGCGCGATTTCTCTCTTCCATCCTAATCTCCCACCATCTCTGGAGCCCCATCGCCGGTTACGCGGAGAAGGAGAGGGAGTAACCGAAGGATATCTCGCCTTGAAGTGAGCTGACTGCATCGTCAAGGAGCCCTCTCCACTGGATCCGCAGTATTAAAAATCACATTAATTTCTAGAATATCGACTACTTTCTTTATAATCTGTTGAGAACTTTGATTAGATTGGGCATGTGTTCACATCCCATATTTTCTTCGTCCCCAAATACATGTATGAAGTTAAAAAAAGTTAATATTATAATAAATAATTATAAAAGAGTAAGTATTCTATTAAAATATATTTATATATCATTATAACGAATCAGAACCTCATGCCTAGCATTCCATTCAAATGCATAGAAATAGTATTGAATAGTTATATAATCACAAGTATTCAGTTAAAACAACGTGATACGTAACAAATTAATCTCTAAATATGTGTACTTAATAACTTAAATCCATCGATAATGATAGTTGTATGATTGCCAGTATTCAGTAAATACAAAGCTATGTTGACTAATCAGTCTTTAACAGAGTATATTTAGTTAAAATAAATAGATATATATCATCAAATAGTTGTATAATTACTAAGAAAGCATGATAACGATCGAATTGGTCTCGAAGTACAAATAACTATAAAACTATTAGTAATCTATTAAAATGACTTAATATATAATGAATTAGTATTTTAATGCTTTTATTTTATTCAAATGCAACAAAATAATATTGAAAAAAAGTAAAATTATGAGTGTTCAGTTAAAATAACTTGATATCTTTGAAAATAATCTCTTAATACGAGTATTCAGTTAAAAAAATTTTATATACAGTGAATCGTTCTCTAAAAATGTATATTTAGGTAAAAGATATCCACATTTTATTAAATAATTATACAACTGTTAGGCCCCATTTGTTTGACCTTTAAAAATTAACTTGGATTAATTTTAATCAGGCATATCACATCACACATAAAATTTAATGTTAAAAATTAACTTTATTTCACATCCTACACACACTACTAAAATAATAACTAACTTATATGACATCTCTCATATATTCCAACATAATAACTAATTTCATATCACATTCCTCACATATTCTAATATAATAATTAATTTTATTTCACATTATTCATAATTTTTAATAAAAAAATCTCTATTTAAGTTTAATTTTAACCTTATTAAATTTAACCTTACAAACAAGCAAGTCCTTAGTGTTCAATAAAAATAATTTAATATATAATAAATTGATCTCTAAATGCATATATTCAATTGAAATCTGTAGATATAACAACGAATATTATTAAAATTATCAGTAGTTTATCAGAATACGATTATGTTTGACAAATTGGTTTCTAAATACAATTATTCTTTTCAAATTCCATAAAATTGTAATGTTAAATTGATAATTATAAAAATTCAGTTGAAATAACTTGATATGTAATGATTCAAACTCTAAATGCATAAAATTAGCTTAAATTAGTTGATATAATAATAAATAGATGTGTAATTACTAGTATTCAGTTAAAATACATCGATGTATAATAAAATAGTCTCTAAAAAAATAATATATTAAGTTAAAATATATCAATATATCATTATATTCTTATATTCTTGTATTTAATTAAAGTAAATTAATGTAAATTGAACTGATCAATAAAATTTATGTATTCTGCTAAAATACATTAATATGATACATTGATATATCATTCAAGAGTCATATAATTGTAGTTATTTAATTGAAATATCTTGATATAACAAAATTCGTCTCCAATTGCAAGTCAGAAGTTAAAAAATGATAATATTGTAATGAATAACTGTAAAAGAGTAAATATTCTATTAAATTATTTTTATATATAACGAATCGATACCTCAAGCCTAGTATTCCATCTAAATGCATAGAAATAGAATTTAATTGCTGTATAACAACAAGTATTTAATTAAAAATAACTTGATATATAATGAATTAATTTATAAATATGTGTACTTAACTTAAATTAATCGATATATTATTAATAGTTGTATAATTACCAGTATTCAGTAAATACAAAAAATATTGACAAATCAATCTTTAACAGCATAATTTAGTTAAAATAAATGAATATCTTTTCAAATCACTGTATAATTACTAATATTTAATTAAGATACATTGATATCGATCGAATTGGTTTCTAAATACATCTTTTCAATTAACATACATTGAAATAATTACAAATAATTATAAAATTATTAGTAATCAATTAAAATGCTCTGAAATGTAATGAATTTATTTAAATGCTCTTATTTTATTCAAATATAATAAAAAAATATCGAAAAGATGTATAATTGCGAATATTCAGTTAAAATAACTTGATATCTTCCGAAATAAGCTCTAAATATGAGTATTCAGTTAAAAAAACTTTATATACAGTGAATCAGTCTCAAAAAGTGAGTACTTAGGCGAAAGATATTTACATTTCGTTAAAAAATTATACAACTTCTAGTGTTCAACAAAAATAATTTAATATACAATAAATTAGTTTCTAAATGCATGCACTAAGTTGAAATATGGAAATATAATAATAAAAATTAGTAAAATTATCAATAGTTTATCAGAATTCATTGAAGTTTGACAAATCGGTTTCTAAATACAATTCTTCTTTTCAAATTCTATAAAAATGCAATGAACAATTGAATAATTGTAAAATTCAATTAAAATAACTTGATATGTAATGATTCAAATCATAAATGAGTAAATTCGTTTATATAACAATAAATAGTTATACAATTACCAGTATTCAGTTAAAATATATTGATGTATAATGAATTATTCTCTAAAAGCGTAATATATTAAGTTAAAATATATCAATATATTATTATATTCTTATATCCTCGTATTTAATTAAAATAACTTGATATGAATCGAATCGAATTCATATAATTGTAGTTATTCAATTGAAATATCTTGATATAACAAAATTCATCCCCAATTGCAAGTATAAAGTTAAAAAACATTAATATTACAATAAATAGATGTAAACGAGTAAGTATTCTTTTAAAATATCTTTATTATAATAAATTAGTACCTCAAGCCTATTATTCCATCCTAGTACATGAAAATAGTGCTGAAAAATTATATAATTGCAAGTATTTAATTAAAATATTTTGATGCATAACGAAGCAATCTCTAAATACGTGTCTTAACTAAAATCCATAAATATAGCAATGATAGTTGTATGATTGCCAGTATTTAGTAAAAAATAAAAATAAGTCGACTAATGAGTGTTTAGCGGTGTAGTTTTGTTAAAATAGATGGATATATCATTAAATAGTTGTATAATTACTAATATTCAATCAAGATGCCTTGATATCGATTAAATTGGTTCTATTAAAATATATTGAAACAATTATAAATAATTATAAAATTATTAGCAATCAATTAAAATGCCTTGATATGTAATGAATTACTATTTAAATGCTCTTATATTATTCAAATGCAACAAAATATAATTGCGAGTATTCAGTTAAAATAACATAATATCTTCCGAAATAATATCTAAATATGAGTAAACAATTAAAAGAACTTTACATACAGTAAATTTGTCTCGAAAAGTGTATTTAGGCAAAAGAAATTCACATTTTATTAAATAATTATAAAATTGTTAGTGTTAAAAAAAATTTTAATATATAACAAATTGATCTCTAAATGTGTACACTGTATTGAAATATATAGATATGATAATGAATATTAGTAAAATTATCAGTAGTTTATGAAAATACATTGTCATTTGACAAATCGGTTTCTAAATTCAATTATTCTTTTTAAATTCTATAAAATAGCAATGAACAATTGAATAATTGTAAGAATTCAGTTAAACTAACTTGATATGTAATAATTCAAACTCGAAATGCGTAAATTCGGCTTCAATTGGTTGATATAATCACAAATAGTTGTGCAACTATCAATATTTAGTTAAAAAATATCGATATATAATGAATCAGTCTCTAAAAGCATAATATATTAAGTTAAAATACATCAATATATTATTATATTATTATATACTTATATTTAATTAAAATAATTTGATATAAATTAAATTGATTTTTAAATATGGGTACTCTGTTGAAATACATCGATTTGATACATCAATATATCATTCAAGAGTCATATAGTTATGTAATTGAAATGTCTTGATACAACAAAATTCGTTTCCAAATGCATATTTGAAGTTACAAAATGTGTATATTGTAATAAATAGTTGTAAAAGAGTAAGTATTCTATTAAAATATCTTTATATATAATGAATACGTACCTCAAGTCTAGTATTCCATCATAATGCATGGAAATAGTATTTAAAAGTTGTATAATTACAATTATTCAGTTAAAACTACTTAATGAGTAACGAATCAATCTCTAAATACGTGTACCAAACTTAAATCATCAATATAGCAATGATAATTGTATGATTGCCAGTATTCAGTAAATACAAAAATATGTTGGCTAATTAGTCTTTAACAGTATATATTTAACTAAAATAGATTGATATATCATTAAATAGTTATACAATCACTCATATTTTCAATTAAGATACTTTGATATTGATCAAATTGGTCTCAAAATATATTTATTCAATTAAAATATATTGAAACAATTACAAATAATTATAAAATTATTAGTAATCTATTAAAATGCCATGATACATAATAAATTAGTATTTAAACGCTTTTATTTCATTCAAATGCAATGAAATAATATCAAAAAAATGTATAATTATGAGTATTCAGTTAAAATAACTTGATATCTTCCGAAACAATCTCAAGATACAAGTATTCAGTTAAAGAAATTTTATATACGATTGGTCTCTAAAAGTGTGTATTTAGGCAAAAGATATCCACATTTCATTAAATAATTATACAACTACAAGATTCAACAAAAAATAGCTCAAAATATATAACAAATTGGTCTATAAATGCATACAATCAGTTGAAATATGCAAATATAATAATAAATATTAGTAAAATTATTAGTAGTTTATCAGAATACGTTGACGTTTGACAAATCAGTTTCTAAATACAGTTATTCATTTAAAATTCTAATAAAAGAAAAGAACAATTGAATAATTATAAAAATTTAATTAAAATAACTTGATATGTAATGACTAAAACTTTAAATGCATAAATTTAGCTTAAATTCGTTGATATATAATAATAAATAGTTATATAATTCCTAGTATTCAGTTAAAATATATGGATGTATAATGAATTACTCTCTAAAAAGTATAATATATTAAGCTAAAATATATCAATAAATAGTTATATTGTTATATGCATATATTTAATTAAAATAACTTTATATGAATTGAATTGATTTCTAAAAATATATTTTCTGTTGAAATATATCAATATGATATATTGATATGTCATTCAAGTATCATATAATTGTAGTTACTCAATTGAGATATCTTGATATAATAAAATTCATCCCCAAATGTATGTACGAAGTTAAAAAATATTAATATTATAATTAATCATTGTAAAAGAGTAAGTATTACTTTAAAATATTTTTATATATAATGAATCGATACTTTAAGCCTAGTATTCCATCTAAATATATGGAGATAGCCTTGAATAGTTGTATAATCACTAGTATTCAGTTAAAACAACTTGATGCGTAATGAATAAATCTCTAAATATGTGTACTTAACTTAAATTCATCGAAATAATAATAATAGTTATATGATTGCCAGTATTCAGTATATACAAAAGATGTTGACTAATCAGTCTTTAATAGGGTATATTTAGTTAAAATAGATGGATATATCGTCAAATATTTGTATAATTACTAATATTCAATTAAGATATCTTAATATCGATCGAATTGGCCTCTAAATATATCTATTCAATTAAAATACATTGAAACAATTATAAATAATTATAAAATTATTAGTAATCAATTAAAATACCTTGATATGTATTGAATTGGTATTTAAATGCTCTTAGTTTATTCAAATGCAACGAAATAATTTCGAAAAGATATATAATTGTGATTATTCAATTAAAATAACTTGATATCTTCCGAAACAATCTCTAAATTCTAGTATTCAATTAAAAGAACTTTATATATGGTGAATAAGTCTTGAAAAGTGTATATTTAGGAGTAATATATTCAAATTTCGTTAAATAATTATACAACTGCTACTTTTCAATAAAAATAGTTTGACATATAACAAATTGATGTTTAAGTCCAAACATTCAATTGAAATATATAGATATAACAATGAATATTACTAAAATTATCAGTAGTTTATCAGAATACGTTGATGTTTGACAAATAGATTTCTAAATACAATTATTCTTTTCAAATCTATAAAATAGCAATGAACAATTGAATAATTGTAAGAATTATGTTAAAATAACTTGATATATAATGATTTAAATTCTAAGGCCTTGTTTGGCGTGAGA
>JAEMOT010000406.1:0-14334 GCA_019297695.1 Apostasia ramifera | reverse complement strand
ATTTATTTATTATTATTATTATTATTTTTTAAATTAGTACTATTTTGGTCCTATTTTGGTCCTTGCGCCAAACAGGGCCTAAATGCGTATATTCAGCTTAAATTTATTTATAAAATAATAAATAGTTATATAATTATCAGTATTAAGTTAAAATACATTGATGTATAATACATTAATCTCTAAAAGCATAATATACATTAATATATTATTATATTTTTGTATGCTCATATTTAATTAAAATAACTAGATATGAATTGAATTGATCTCTAAATATGTACTCTATTTAAATACATTGATATATTCAAGATTCATATAATTATAATTATTCAATTGAATTATCTTGATATAACAAAATTCATCTCCAAATGCATGCATAAAGTTAAAAAATATTAATATTGCCAAGAATAACTGTAAAAGAGTAAGTATTCTACTAATATTGCTAAGAATAACTTTAAAAGAGAAAGTATTCTACTGAAATACAATAATATAGCAAACATTAGATATGTAATCAGAGTAGTATGTTAAAAAACCTTCATATAGACAAGATTAAAGTCAAATTGCATATATTCTCTTTAAATATAATAAAAACTAACTGAATACTCATACAATTGCTTGTATTCAGTTAAAATAATTTATTATGCAATGAATTATATTCTAAATACTTGTACTCCACTTGAATTCAACGTAATGCAACTAATTGTTACAAAAATATCGTTATTTAACTCCAATACATTAATATATCATAAATCAGATCCTAAAAGAGCCTATTCTCTTAAAATTAATCGATATACTGAGAAATAGATATGTAATTATAGGTATTACATTAAAACACAATTAAATATCCCTAATAGATCGCCAAATAATAATTTTCGATTGAAATACATTAATATAGTAAACATTATGTGTATAATCAGTGTATTATGTTAAAAAATCTTTATTTAGATAAGATTAAAGTCAAATTATATCTATTCTCTTTAAATACATTAAAAACTAATTGAATAATCATACAATTACTTGTATTCTCTTAAAATTATATACTATGTAATCAATCGTACTCTAAATACTTGTACTCCTCTTGAATTCAACGTAATGCAATGAATAGCAGCAAAAACATCACTATTCAACTCAACTGCGTTAATTTGTCATAAATCAGTCCCTAAAAGAGCCTATTATCTTAAAATTAATCGATATACTAATAAAAAATATATAATTATAAATATTACATTAAAACACATTCAAATGTCCCTAATAGATCCCACATATTATTTTTTGACTGAAATACAATAATATAGTAAATATTAGGTGTATAATCAGAGTATTATGTTAAAAAACCTTCATACAGATAAGATTAAAGTTAAATTGCATATATGCTCTTCAAATATAATAAAAACTAATTGAATACTCACACAATTCCTTGTATTCAGTTAAAATAACTATTATGCAATGAATCGTACTCTAAATGCTTGTACTCTACTTGAATTTAATGTAATTCAATGAATAGCTGCAAGAAAATTACTATTTAACTCAAATTCATTGATATGTCATAAATCAGAACCTAAAAGAGCCTATTCGTTTAAAATTGATCGATATACTAACAAATAGATGAGAAATTATTAGTATTTCATTAAAACACAATCAAATGTCCCTAATAGATCGCCAAATATTAATTTTCTATTGAAATACATCAATATAGCAAATATTATGTGTGTAATCAGAGTATTATGTTAAAAAACTTTCATATAGACAAGATTAAAGTCAAATTGTATATATTCTCTTCAAATATGTTAAAAACTAATTAAATACTCACACAATTGCTTGTATTCAGTTAAAATAATTTATTATACAATAAATCGTACTCTAAATACTTGTACTCCCCTTGAATTCAAGGTAATGTAATAAATAGCCGCAAAAATATCACGATTCAACTCAACTGCGTTTATTTGTCATAAATCAGTCCCTAAAAGAGCCTGTTCTCTTCAAATTAATCAATATACTAACAAAAAGATGTATAATTATAGATATTATATTAAAACACAATCAAATATCCCTAATAGATCCCACATATTATTTTTCGACTCAAATACAATAATATAGCAAACATTAGGTATGTAATCAGAGTATTATGTTAAAAAATCTTCATATAGACAAGATTAAAATCAAATTATATATATTGTCTTCAAATACAATAAAAACTAATTAAACACTCACACAATTGCTTGTATTCAGTTTAAATAACTTATTATGCAATGAATTGTACTCTCAAGCATACTCCACTTGAATTCAATATAATTCAATGAATAGCTGCCAAAAAATTACTATTCAACACAAATTCGTTGATATGTCATAAATCGATATACTGATAAATAGATGTGTAATTATAGGTATTCCATTAAAACGCAATCAAATGTCCCTGATAGATCGCCAAATATCATTTTTCTTCTGAAATACAATAATATAGCAAACATTAGGTTTGTAATCAGAGTATTATGTTAAAAAACTTTCATATAACAAGATTAAAGTCAAATTGTATATATTCTCTTCAAATACAATAAAAACTAACTGAATACTCATACAATTGCTTGTATTTAGTTAAATAACTTATTATACAATGAATCGTATTCTAAATGCTTGTACTCCCATTGAATTCAACGTAATACAATGAATAGCTTCAAAAACATCACTATTCAACTCAAATACATTAATATGTCATAAATTAGACCCTAAAAGAGCCTATTCTCTTAAAATTAATCGATATACGAAGAAATAAATGTGTAATTATAGGTATTACATTAAAAGGCAATCAAATCTCCCTAATAGATCGCTAAATATCAATTTTCGATTTAAATACATTAATATAGCAAATATTAGGTGTGTAATCAGAGTATTATAATAAAAAACCTTCATATAGACAAGATTAAAGTCAAATTGCATATATTCTCATCAAATATATTAAAAACTAATTGAATACTCACACAATTGCTTGTATGCAGTTAAAATAACTTATTATGTAACAAATCGTACTCTAAATGCTTGTACTCCATTTGAATTTAGCGTAATCCAAAGAATAGTCGCAAAAATATCACTAATCAACTCAACTACATTGATATGTCATAAATCTATCCTTAAGAGCCTGTTCTCTTAAAATTTATCGATATACTAACAAAAAGATATATAATTATAGGTATTACATTAAAACGCAATCGAATGTCTCTAATAGATCGCCACATATCTTTTTTCGACTGAAATATATCAATATAGTAAATATTAGATGTATAGTAAATATTAAAACAAAAACCTTTATATAGGCAAGATTAAAATCGAATTGCATATATATTTTCTTCAAATATAATAAAAACTAATTGAATACTCACATAATTGCTTGTATTCTGTTAAAATAACTTATTAAGTAATGAATCATACTCTAAATACTTGTACTCCACTTTAATTCAATGTAATGCAATGAATAGCTGACAAAAAATCACTATTTAACTCAAATTCATTAATATGTCATAAATCAGACCCTAAAAGAGCATATTCTTTTAAAATTGATCGATATACTAACAAATAGATGTGTAATTATTAGTATTCCATTAAAATGCAATTAAATATTCCTAATAGGTCGTCAAATATCATTTTTCGACTGAAATACATTAATATAGAAAATATTAGGTGTGTAATCAGATTATTATGTTAAAAAATCTTCATATAGATAAGATTAAAGTCAAATTGCATATATTCTCTTCAAATACAATAAAAACTAACTGAATACTCATACAATTGCTTGTATTCAGTTAAAATAACTTATTATGCAATGAATTAAATTCTAAATGCTTGTACTCCACTTGAATTCAATGTAATGCATTGAATAGCCACAAAAACATCACTATTCAACTCAACTGCATTGATATGTCATAAATCAATCCCAGAAAGAGCCTATTCTTTTAAAATTGATCGATATACTAATAAAAAGATGTATAATTATAGGTATTAATTAAAACGCAATCAAATATCCCTAATAGATCGCCAAATATCATTTTTCGACTGAAATATATCAATATAGCAAATATTAGGTGTGTAATCAGAGTATTATTTTAAAAAAATTTAATTTAGGCAAGATTAAAGTCAAATTGCAACTATTCTTTTCAAATACATTAAAAATTAATTGAATACTCACACAATTGCTTGTATTCTGTTAAAATAGCTTATTATGCAACGAATCGTACTCTAAATGCTTGTACTCCACTTGAATTCAGTGTAATTCAATGAATAGTTGCAAAAACAAACTCAACTGCATTGATATGTCATAAATTCGTCCCTAAAAGAGCCTATTCGCTAAAAATTGATCGATATACTAACAAAATGATGTATAATTATAGGTATTACATTAAAATGCAATCGAATGTCCCTAATAGATCTCCAAATATTAATTTTTAATTGAAATACATCAATATAGCGAATTTAGGTGTGTAATTATAGTCTTCTGTTAAAAAATCTTCATATAGACAAGATTAAAGTCAAATTGCATATATTTTCTTCAAATACAATAACAACTAATTGAATACTCACACAATTGCTTATATTCTATTAAAATAACTTATTTTACAATGAATTGTACTTTAAATGCTTGTACTCTACTTGAATTCAACGTAATGCAATGAATAGCTGCAAAAACATCACTTTTCAACTCAAATTCATTCATATGTCATAAATTAGAGTCTAAAAGGGCCTATTCTCTTAAAATTGATTGATATACTGAGAAATAGATATGTAATTATAGGTATTCTATTAAACCGCAATCAAATATCTCTAATAGATCGCCAAATATCATTTTTCGACTGAAATACAATAATAAAGCAAAATTAGGTTTGTAATTAGAGTATTATATTAAAAAACCTTCATATAGATAAGATTAAAGTCAAATTACATATATTCTCTTCAAATACAATAAAAACTATCTGAATACTCGTACAATTTCTTGTATTCAGTTAAAATAATTTATTATAAAATGAATCATATTCTAAATGCTTGTATTCCACTTGAATTCAACGTAATATAATGAATAGCTGCAAAAATATTGCTATTCAGCTCAAATACATTAATATGTCATAAATCAGACCCTAAAAGAGCCTATTCTCTTAAAATTGATCGCTATACTGAGAAATAGATGTATAATTATAGGTATTAAATTAAAACCAATCAAATGTCCCAAATAGATTACCAAATATTAATTTTCGATTGAAATACATCAATATAGCAAATATTTAGTCAGAGTATTATGTTAAAAAACCTTCATATAGACAAGATTAAAGTCAAATTGCATATATTCTTCTCAAATATATTAAAAACTAATTGAATACTCACACAATTGCTTGTATTCAGTTAAAATAATTTATTATGCAATGAATTGTACTCTAAATGCTTGTACTCCTCTTGAATTCAACGTAATATAATGAATAGCTGCAAAAACATCACTATTCAACTCAACTGCATTGATATGTTATAAATCAGTCCCTAAAAGAGCTTATTCTCTTGAAATTGATCGATATACTAACAAAAAGATGTATAATTGAAAGTATTACATTAAAACACCATCAAATGTCCCTAATAGATCGTCACATATCATTTTATTACCTGAAATATAGTAAATATTAGGCGTGTAATCAAAGTATTATGTTAAAAATGCTTCATATAGATAAGATTAAAGTCAAATTGCATATATGCTCTTCACATATAATAAACATTAATTAAATACTCACACAATTGCTTGTATTCTGTTAAAATAACTTATTATGCAATGATTCGTACACTAAATACTTGTACTCCACTTGAATTCAACGTAATACAACGAATAGCCACAAAAATATCACTATTCAACTCAACTCCATTGATATGTCATAAATCAGTCCCTAAAAGAGCCTATTCTCTTAAAATTGATCGATATATTGACAAATAGATATGTAATTATTGGTATTCTGTTAAACACAATTAAATATCCCTAATAGAACGCCAAATATCTTTTTTCGACTGAAATACAATAATATAGCAAATATTAGGTGTGCAAATAGAGTATTATGTTAAAAAACCTTCATATAAATAAGATTAAAGTCAAATTGCATATATTCTCTTCAAATACATTAAAAACTAATTGAATACTCAAACAATTGCTTGTATTCAGTTAAAATAACTTATTATGCAATGAATCATACTCTAAATGCTTGTACTCCACTTGAATTCAACGTGATGCAATGAATATACACAAAAACATCACTATTCAACTCAACTGTATTGATTTGTCATAAATCAGTCCCTAAAAGAGTTTATTCTCTTAAAATTGATCGATATACTAATAAAAAGATGTATAATTGTACTTATTACATTAAAACATAATTAAATGTCCCTAATAGATCCCACATATCATTTTTTGACTGAAATACAATAATATAGCAAACATTAGGTGTATAATCAGAGTATTATGTTAAAAAACCTTTATACAGATAAGATTAAAATTAAATTGCATATATGCTCTTCAAATATAAGAAAAACTAATTGAATACTCACACAATTTCTTGTATTCAGTTAAAATAATTTATTATACAATGAATTGTACTCTAAATGCTTGTACTCCACTTGAATTCAACGTAATGCAATGAATAGCTGCAAAAATATCACTATTCAACTCAAATACATTAATATGTCATAAATCAGTCCCTAAAGTGCCTATTCTCTTAAACTTGATCGATATAATGACAAATAGATGTGTAATTATAGGTATTATGTTAAAACATAATCGAATGTCCCTAATAGATCGGCAAATATCAATTTTCAATTGAAATACATCAATATAGCAAATATTAGGTATGTAATTAGAGTATTATATTAAAAAATCTTCGTATAGCAAGATTAAAATTAAATTGCATATATTCTCTTCAATTGCATTAAAAACTATTTGAATACTCACACAATTGCTTGTATTCAGTTAAAATAACTTATTATGTAATGAATCATACTCTAAATGCTTGTTCTCCACTTGAATTCAACGTAATGCAATTAAAAGCCGCAAAAACATCACTATTCAACTCAATTGTATAGATTTGTCATAAATCAGTCCCTAAAAGAGCCTATTCTTTTAAAATTGATTGATATACTAACAAAAAATTATATAATTATTGATTTTACATTAAAATGCAATCAAATATCCCTAATAGATCCCACATATCATTTTTCGACTGACAAACAATAATATAGCAAATATTATGTGTGTAATCAGAGTATTATGTTAAAAAACCTTTATACACACAAGATTAAAGTCAAATTGCATATATATTTTTCAAATATAATAAAAACTAATTGAATACTCACACAATTGCTTGTATTCTGTTAAAATAACTTATTATACAATGAATTATACTCTAAATACTTGTACTCCACTTGTATTCAACGTAATGCAATGAATAGCTGCAAAAACATCACTATTCAACACAAATATATTAATATGTCATAAATCAGACCATAAAAGAGTCTATTCTCTTAAAATTAATCGATATACTGAGTAATAGATGTGTAATTATAGGTATTACATTAAAACGCAATCAAATGTCTCTAATAGATCGCCAAATATTAATTTTTGATTGAAATACATCAATATAGCAAAAATTAGGTGTGTAATCAGAGTATTATCTTAAAAAACATTCATATAAACAAGATTAAAGTCAAATTGCATATATTTCTCCTCAAATACATTAAAAACTAATTGAATACTCACACAATTGCTTGTATTCAGTTAAAATAACATATTTTGCAATGAATCGTACTCTAAATGATTGTACTTCACTTGAATTCAATGTAATGCAATTAATAGCTATCAAAAAATCACTCTTCAACTCAAATTCATTGATATGTCATAAATCAGACCCCAAAAGAGCCTATTCTCTTAAAATTGATCGATATACTGACAAATAGATGTATAATTATAGGTATTATATTAAAACGCAATCGAATATCCCTAATATATCGCCACACATTATTTGTTGACTAAAATACAATAATATAGCAAACATTAGGTTTGTAATCAGAGTATTATGTTAAAAAACCTTCATAAAGATAAGATTAAAGTCAAATTGCATATATGCTGTTACAATACTCACATAATTAATTGTATTCAGTTAAAATAACTTATTATGCAATGAATTGTACTTTAAATGCTTGTACTCCTCTTGAATTCAATGTAATTCAATGAATAGCTGCCAAAAAATCACTAATCAACTCAAATTCGTTGATATGTCATAAATCAGACCCTGAAAGTGCCAATTCTCTTACAATTGATCGACATACTGATAAATAGATGTGTAAATATAGGTATTCCATTAAAATGCAATCAAATGTCTCTAATAGATCGCCTAATATTAATTTTCTACTGAAATACAATAATATAGCAAACATTAGGTGTGTAATGAGAGAATTATGCTAAAAACCTTCATATAGACAAGATTAAGGTCAAATTGCATATATTCTCTTCAAATACAATAAAAACTAATTGAATACTCAAACAATTGCTTGTATTCAGTTAAAATAACTTATTATGCAAAGAATCGTATTCTAAATTCTTGTACCCCACTTGATTTCTTCGTAATGCAATGAATAGCTGCAAAAATTTCACTATTCAACTCAAATACATTAATATGTCATAAATAAGAACCTAAAACAGCCTATTCTTTTAGAATTGATCGATAAACTGAGAAATAGATGTGTAATTATAGGTATTACATTAAAACGCAATCAAATCTCCCTAATAGATTGCCAAATATCAATTTTCGCTTGAGATACATTAATATAGCAAATATTAGGTGTGTAATCAGAGTATTATGTTATAAAACCTTTATATAGACAAGATTAAAGTCAAATTGCATGTATTCTCCTCAAATACATTAAAAATTAATTGAATACTCACACAATTGCTTGTATTCAGTTAAAATAACTTATGCAATAAATCGTACTCTGAATGCTTGTACTCCTCTTGAATTCAACGTAATGCAATAAATTGCTGCAAAAACATCATTATTCAACTCAACTGCATTGATATGTCATAAATATGTCCTTAAAAGAGCTTATTCTCTTAAAATTGATCGATATACTAACAAAAAGACGTTTAATTGTAAGTATTACATTAAAACACCATCAAATGTCCCTAATAGATCGCCATATATCATTTTTTGACTGAAATATAGTAAACATTAGGTGTGTAATCAGAGTATTATGTTAAAAAAACCTTTATATAGACAAGATTAAAGTCAAATTGCATATATGCTCTTCAAATATAATAAATATTTATTAACTACTCACACAATTGCTTGTATTTTGTTAAAATTACTTATTATGTAAAGAATCGTACTCTAAATGCTTGTACTCCACTTGAATTCAATGTAATACAATGAATAGTCACAAAAAAAAAAAAATAATACAATGAATAGCCAGAAAAATATATTCAACTCAACTGCATTGATATGTCATAAATCAGTCTCTAAAATAGCCTATTCTCTTAAAATTGATCGATATACTGACAAATAGATGTGAAATTATAGGCTTTACATTAAAACGCATTCAAATGTCCCTAATAGATCGCCAAATATCAATTTTCGATTGAAATACCACAATATAGCAAACATTAGGTGTGTAATTAGAGTATTATGTAAACAAATCTTCATATAGACAAGATTAAAATCAAATTGCAAATATTCTCTTCGAATATAATAAAAACTAATTGAATACTCTCACAATTGCTTGTATTCAGTTAAAATAACATATTTTGCAACGAATCGTACTCTAAATGCTTGTACATGACGTGAGTTCAACGTAATTCAATGAATAGTTGCAAAAATAAACTGAAATTTAATGATATATCATAAATCAAACCCTGAAAGAGCCTATTCTCTTAAAATTGATCGATATACTGACAAATAAATGTGTAATTATAGGTATTATGTTAAAACACAATCAAATATCCCTAATAGATCGCCAAATATCAATTTTCAATTGAAATACATCAATATAGCAAACATTGAGTGTGTAATCAGAGTATTATATTAAAAAACTATCATATAGATAAGATTAAACACAAATTGCGTATATTCTCTTCAAATACATTAAAAACAAATTGAATACTCACACAATTGCTTGTATTCAGTTAAAATAACTTATTATGTAATGAATCGTAATCTAAATGCTTGTACTCCAAAAATATCACTATTCAACTCAAATTCAATGATATGTCATAATTCAGAACCTAAAAGAGCCTATTCTCTTAAAATTGATCGATATACTAACAAAAAAATGTATATATGTAGGTATTACATTAAAATACAATCAAATGTCCTTAATAGATTTCCACATATCATTTTTTGACTGAAATACAATAATATAGCCAACATTAGGTGTGTAATCAGAGTATTATGTTAAACAACCTTTATATAGATAAGATTAAAGTTAAATTGCATATATACTCTTCAAATACAATAAAAACTAATTGAATACTCACACAATTATTTGTATTCAGTTAAAATAACTTACTATGCAATGAATCGTGCTCTAAATTCTTGTACTCCCTTGAATTCAATGTAATTCAACGAATAGCTGCAAAAACAACACTATTCAACTCAAATGCATTGATATGTCATAAATCAGACACTAAAAGAGCCTATTCTCTTAAAATTGATCGATATACTGACAAATAGATGTGAACTTATGGGTATTACCTTAAAGCGCAATCAAATGTCCCTAATAGATGCCAAAGATTAATTTTCGATTGAAATACATCAATATAGCAAAAATTAGGTTTGTAATTAGAGTATTACGTTAAAAAACATTCATATAGACAAGATCAAAGTAAAATTGCAAATATTCTATTCGAATATAATGAAAACTAATTGAATACTCACACAATTGCTTATATTTAGTTAAACTAACTTATTATGAAATAAATCGTACTCTAAATACTTGTACTCCACTTGAATTCAACGTAATGCAATGAATAGCTTCAAAAATATCACTATTCAACTCAAATTCATTGATATATCATAAATCAGTCCCTAAAACAACCTATTCTCTTAAAATTGATCGATATACTGACAAAAAGATGTATATATGTTGGTATTACATTAAAACGCAATCAAATGTCCTTAATAAATTGCCACATATCATTTTTCTACTGAAATACAATAATATAGCAAACATTAGGTGTGTAATCAGAGTATTATGTTAAAAAAACTTCATATAAGCAAGATTAAAGTCAAATTGCATATATTCTCTTCAAATACGTTAAAAACTAATTGAATACTCACACAATTGCTTGTATTCAGTTAAAATAATTTATTATACAAAAAATCATACTCTAAATACTTGTACTCCACTTGAATTCAATGTAATGCAATTAATATCCGCAAAAACATCACTCAACTGCGTTGATTTGTCATAAATCAGTCCCTAAAAGAGCCTATTCTCTTCAAATTGATCGATATACTAACAAAAAGATGTATAATTATAGATATTACATTAAAACACAATCAAGTGTCCCTAATAGATCCCACATATTATTTTTTGACTTAAATACAATAATATAGCAAACATCAGGTGTGTAATCAGAGTATTATGTTAAAAAACCTTTTTATAGACAAGATTAAAGTCAAATTGCATATATGCTCTTCAAATATAATAAAAACTAATTAAATACTCTCACAATTGCTTGTATTCTGTTAAAATAACTTATTATGCAATGAATCGTACTTTAAATGCTTGTACTCCACTTGAATTCAACGTAATACAATGAATAGCTGCAAAAACATCGCTATTCAACTCAACTGCATTGATATGTCATAAATCAGTCCCTAAAAGAGCCTATTCTCTTAAAATTGATCGATATACTGACAAAAAGATGTGTAATTATTGGTATTATATTAAACAATTCAAATATCCCTAATAGATCGCCAAATATCTTTTTTCGACTGAATTACAATAATATAGCAAACATTAGGTGTGTAATCAGAGTATTATGTTAAAAAACCTTCATATAGGCAAGATTAAAGTCAAATTGCCTATATTCTTTTCAAATACGTTAAAAACTATTTGAATACTCACACAATTATTTGTATTCAGTTAAAATAACTTATTATGCAATGAATCGTACTCTAAATGCTTGTACTCCACTTGAAGTTAGTGTAATGCAATGAATAGCTGCAAACACATCTCTATTCAACTCAACTGCATTGATATGTCATAAATCCGTCCCTAAATGAGCCTATTATCTTAAAACGCAATCGAATGTCCCTAATAGATCGTCACACAATGGCTTGTATTCTGTTAAAATAACTTATTATGTAATAAATCGTACTCTAAATGCTTGTACTCCTCTTGAATTCAACATAATGCAATGAATAGCTGCAAAAATGACGCTATTCAACTCAAATTCATTGATATGTCATAAATCAGACCCTAAAAGAGCCTATTCTCTTAAAATTGATCGGTATACTGAGAAATAGATGTGTAATTATATGTATTACATTAAAACGCATTCAAATATCCCTAATAGATCGCAAAATATTAATGTTTGATTGAAATACATCAACATAGCAAACATTAGGTGTTTAATCATAGTCTTTTGTTAAAACATGTTCATATAGACAAAATTAAAGTCAAATTGCATATATTTTCTTCAAATACAATATCAACTATTTGAATACTCACACAATAGCTTGTATTCTGTTAAAATAACTTATTTTATAATAAATCGTACTCTAAATGCTTGTACCCCACTTCAATTTAACGTAATGCAATGAATAGCTGCAAAACAACACAATTCTGCTCAAATTCGTAGATATGTCATAAATCAGACCCTAAAAGAGTCTATTCTCTTACAATTGATCAATATACTAACAAATAGATATGTAATTATAAGTATTACATTAAAACGCAATCAAATGTCCCTAATAGATCGCCAAATATCAATTTTCGATTGAAATTTATCAATATAGCAAATATTAGGTGTGTAATCAGAGAATTATGTTAAAAAATCTTCATATAGACAAGATTAAAGTCAAATTACAAATATTCTCTTCAAATACAATAAAAACAAATTGAATACTCATTTAATTGCTTATATTCAGTTAACATAACTTATTATGCAATGAATAGCTGCAGAAACATCATAATTCAGCTCAAATTCGTTGATATGTCATAAATCAGACCCTAAAAGAGTCTATTATCTTAAAATTAATCGATATACTAACAAATAGATGTGTAATTATAGGTATTACATTAAAACACAATCAAATGTCCCAAATAGATCACCAAATATCAATTTTCGATTGAAATATATCAATATAGCAAACATTAGGTGTGTAATCAGAGTATCATGTTAAAAAACTATTATATAGACAAGATTATAGACAAATAACATATATTCTCTTCAAATACATAAAAAACTTATTGAATACTCACACAATTGCTTGTCTACAGTAAAAATAACATATTATGCAATGAATCGTACTCTAAATGCTTGTACTCCTCTTGCATTCAACGTAAGGCAATGAATAGCTGCAAAAACATCACAATTCAATTCAAATTTATTGATATGTCATAAATCAGACCCTAAAAGAGCCTATTCTCTTAAAATTGATCGATATACTGAGAAATAGATGTGAAATTTTAGGCATTACATTAAAACGCAATCAAATATCCCTGATAGATCGCCAAATATCAATTTTTGATTGAAATACCTCAATATAGCAAACATTAGGTTTGTAATCAGAGTATTATATTAACAAAACCTTCATATAGACAAGATCAAAGTCAAATTGCAAATATTCTCTTTGAATATAATAAAAACTAATTAAATACTCTCACAATTGCTTGTATTAAGTTAAATAACTGATGATATATTGAATCGCACTCTAAATGCTTGTACTCCACTTGAATTCAACGTAATGCAATGAATAGCTGCAAAAATATCACTATTCAACTCAAATCCATTGATATGTCATAAATCACAACCTAAACTTGATCGATATACTGAGAAATAGATGTGAAAGTATGGGTATTACATTAAAGCGCAATCACATGTCCCTAATAGATGCCAAAGATTAATTTTCGATTGAAATACATCAATATAGCAAACATTAGGTTTGTAATCAGAGAATTACGTTAAAAAACATTCATATAGACAAGATCAAAATCAAATTGCAAATATTCTCTTCAAATATAACGAAAACTAATTGAATACTCTCACAATTGCTTCTATTCAGTTAAAATAACATATTATGCAATGAATCGTACTCCAAATGCATGTAC
>JAEMOT010000402.1:0-16940 GCA_019297695.1 Apostasia ramifera | reverse complement strand
CTTTGGCATTCAAGCTTCGCATTTTAGGGTTTAGGCTTGGCCTTTTGGGCTTTGATCTTCAGGGTTAGGGATTTCAACTTAGCCTCTCGGGCTTCAGGCTTCTGGCATTAGCTTTTGTGCTTCACAATTCAGGCCTTTGGATTTCTAGTTTGGGCCTTTAGGCTTCTAAAGCTGGAAGGATAAAGCCCAAAAGCCTAAATCTCAAAGACTGAATGCCGAAGCTCGAAGGTCGAAGCTCAAAGTCTAAAAAAACAAGGCATAAGCTCGAAAGCCAAAGGCCGAACACATATGCCCAAAGCCCGTAACCCGAAGTCCAATGTCCTAAGATAATCCCAAGCTTGACGCCTAAAGCCTAAAGCCACACAGCCCAAACCAGAAGGCCAAAATTTGAAGCCCAAAACCCAAAAGCTAAACCCCAAAGCAGAATGCTAAACTTGATGGCCAAAGCCCTATATGCATTGCTAAAAGCCTGAAGCCCTAAGCTCAAAATACAAAGCCCAAAGACCAAAACATGATGTTTAAAACTTGAAGCCTGAATTTCAAAGCCCGAGCTTAAACGCCAAAGGCTGAATCCCAAAGGCCGAAGCCCAAGCTTGAAGTTCAAAGCTTAAAGCCCTAAAGAGCAAGTTTAAAGCCCAAAGCATGAAGGTCCTATATCTGAGTCTGAAGTTAGAAGCTCAATAACCAATGGGAAAAGCCTAAAGCCGAAAGACCCAACACCAAAGCCTGATAATTGAAGTCTGAAACATAAAATTCCAAGCCCGATGCTTGAAACTCAAAGCTCAAAAGTTTAAGCATGAAGGCTTTGGGCATGGACCTTTGAGCTTCGGTTTTGCAATTTCAGTCTTTGGGCTTTAGGATTCAAGAGTCATGCTTGGCCTTTGGCCATCGGGCTTTGGGCTTGGGACTTCAAGTCTTAGGCTTCTAGCATGGGCCTTTAGGCTTTGGGCATGACACTTTGTGCTTGTGCTTTGGGCTTCGAGCTTTAGGCTTGGGCATTCGTCCGTCGTGCTTTGGCCTTCATGCTTAGGCCATCAGGCTTCTGCCTTTAGGCATTATCTTTAGTGGTTTGGGGTTTGATTTTCGAGCTTTGGCCTTTCGATCCCCGGCTTGAGGCTTCAGCCTTTTGCCTTCGTTGTTTAGGCTTTGGCTTTAGGATTTGAGCTTCAGACTTCGCTAGTTGTGCTTGGGCTTCGGGCTTAGGCCTTTGGTGCTTTAGCTTTGACCTTACGCCTTCCGGTTGTGGGCCATCCGGTTGTTGCTTCATGCTTCTAGTTTGAGCCTTTGAGCTTTGGCCTTTTGGCATGGGATTCTGGCATGGGCTTTCAATTTAAACATTGGACTTCAGGCTAAGCCCTTTGGGCTTTAGTGTTCATGGCCTTTGGGCTACAGAATTCTGTCTTAGGCCCTTAGGCTTTGGTTTTGAACTTAGGCCATTCGGTTGTTAGCCATCTGGGTCATGCTTCGTGCTTTTAGTTTGAGCCTTCGAGCTTCATCCTTTTGGCATGGGCTTCTGGCATGGGCTTTATATTTAAACATTAGACTTCAGGCTAAGGCCATTGGGCTTTATATTTAAACATTGGACTTCAGGCTAAGGCCATTGGGCTTTAGTGTTCATAGACTTCGGGCAATAGACTTCTGGCTTAGGTCTTTGGGCTTCAACTTTGACCTTAGGGCATCCGGTTGTGGGCCATTTGGGTCATGCTTCATGCTTTATCCTTTAAGTTTCGGCTTTCGTGGTTTGGGCTTTAGGCTTCTGGCTTCTAGCTTCGGGCTTCAGGCTTCAAGCTTTGGCTTTCAGGTTTTGGGCTTTAGCTTTCACCCTTCGGCCTAGCGCCAAGTGGTTTCAGGCTTGGTGCATTAGCCTTAAGGCTTTTGGGTTTAGGTTCGAGATTTTGTGCTTAGATCTGGGCTTCCCGTTACGGGGTTTGAGCATATGTCTTCAGCATTGAGATTCAAAGTTTGGCTTTTTTAACTGCGGGCTTCGAGCTTCTGGCTTGGGGATTTAGGTTTCAGGCTTAGGGCTTTGACTTCCAACCTCCGAGCTTTGAGCTTTGGGTTTTGGGTTTTTAGCATTAGACTTTGGCTTTCAGCCTTCAGGCTTCTGGTTTGGGCCTTCGGGCTTAAGCTTTGAGCTTAGAATTTTGTGTTTCAGACTTCAATTATCAGGCTTTGGTGTTGGGTCTTTCGGCTTCAGGCTTTTGGCATCGGTTGTTAAGCTTCTAACTTCAGGCTTCAGACATAGGACTTTCATGCTTTGGGCCTTAAACTTTCTCTTTAGGGCTTTAAGCTTTGAACTTCAAGCTTGGGCTTCGGCCTTTGGGATTCGGCCTTTGGTGTTTAAGCTCGGGCTTTAAAATTCAGGCTTCAAGCTTTAGACATCGTGGCTTGGTGTTTGGGCTTTGTATTTTGAGCTTAGGGCTTCGTATTTTGGGCTTCGAGTTTTAAACTTCGGGCTTCGGGCTTCAGGCTACGAGTTTTAGGCTTCGTGCTTCAGGCTTTTAGCAACGCGTATAGGGCATTGGACTTCAGGTTTAGGCATTCTACTTTGGGCTTCAGCTTTTGGGTTTCGGGCATCAGATTTTGGCCTTCTGGTTGGGGCTGTGTGGATTTAGGCTTTAGGCCTCAGGCTTGGTATTTCATGCTTAGGTCATTGGACTTCGAGTTACGGGCTTTGAGGATATGTGTTCGGCCTTTGGCTTTCGGGCTTGTGCTTGGGTTTTCAGACTTTGAGCTTCGACCTTTGTGCTTAGGCATTCAAACTTTGAGATTTAGGCTTTTGGGCTTTATCCTTCTAGCTTTAGCCTTTGGGTAAAGCCTTCCAATTTTGGGCTTCGGGCTTCGACTTTTGGCCATCGGGCTTTGGGCTTAGGCCTTCGGGCTCTGGGCTTGAACTTGAGCCTTTAGACATAGGGATTTGGGCTTAGACCTTCGAGCTTCGGGATTTGAACCATGGCCTTAGGGCTTCTGGCTTGGACAAAAGAGCCTAGAGCTTCAAGCTTTGAAGTTAGAGCTTCGAAATTTGGCTATCGTGCTTCAGGATTTAAGTCTTTTGCCTTTGGGCTTTGAGCATAGAGCTTTGGCCTTCGGGCTTCAAGCTTCAGTTAAAGGACTTTGGGCTAAGATTTTGAGCTTCAGACTCTAAACCCTAAACCCCGAACCTCGATGCCCCAAGCCCAAAGGCCCTAGTGCAAAGATTGAACTTGAAAGGCCCAACCCAAAGCCCGATGCTCAAGAGCGAAAGCCCAAAAGCTAGAGGGTGAAAGCCCAAGCTAGAAGCCTGAACATTTGACAGCCCATGCTTAAATCCCATAGCCTGTAGCCTGAAGCCTAAAGTCTGAATGCCAAACCTAAAGCCCGAAGCCTGAAGCCCGAAGTCGAATGCCCAACTACCAAATTCCGAACCTTATAGCAAGAAGTTTGAAGCCTAAAGGGTTAAGTACATAGCACGAAGCCCAGAGCCTGAACTTCCGTGCCTTAAGCTTGAAGCCCGAAGCCTGCTTCCTGAAACCTAATGCACAAAGCATGAAGCTCATGGCCTGAAGCCTAATGTCTGATACCCAAAAGTCCAAGCCTGATGCCTTCAGCATGAAATCCAAAGCCCAAAGTGTGAAGGCACGTGCTTGAAAGCCCAACCCCAAATCCTAAACTCTAAAAGCCCAAAACTTAATGCCCGAAGGACCAAACTTGAAGCCCGAAGGCTCATGCCCAAATCTCAAGACTTTTCGAGCTACAAACTTGAGCCTTCAAGTTTAGGCCTTCTGGCTTAGAGCTCAGGACTTCAAGATTTTGGCTTCAAGCTTAGTCTTTAGGCTTCTAGCTTTGGCCATCAGCCTTTGAGCTTCGAGCTTCGGCCTTCGGCCTTTGGGCTTCAGCTTTTAGGTTGGGCTTTGGCCTTTTAATCTCAGACATCAGGCTTGGGCCTTCAGGCTTCGGGCTTACAGTTCAGGACTTGTAGCTACAGGCATGGGCTTTCGGACTTTTGGCTTTAGGGTTAAGAATTTAGGCTTCTAGCTTTGGCCTTCAACCTTCGAGCTTCAGGCTTTAGGCTACAGTTTTCAAGGTTGCACATAAAGAGTTCAAGCTTTAGGCTTAGGCCATCACAATTTGAACTTCAGGTATGGTCTTTTGCGCTTTGGGCTTCCAATTTCAAGCTTGGGCATTAGACTTGAGGCTTTATCTTTTAGGCCTTAGTTTGAAGCTTCGGGCTTCGGGCATAATCTCTCAGTATTTGGGGTTCAAGCTTCGGGGTTTGGCCTTTGAATATTGGGCTTTAGGATTCAAGCTTAGGCCTTCGGTCTTTGGACTTGGGCTTCCATGCTTCAGGCTTCGGGCCTTTAAGCTTTTGGCTTTAGGCTTTAGGCTTTAGGCTTCGATATTGGCCAAACATTGGCACAACATTGGCCCTTTGGTCTTCACACTTTGTGCTTCGGGGTATAAGATTCTAGATTCAGGCTTTAGACATTTGGCTTTGGGCTTTGGCCTTTGGGCATTGATCTTTGAGCATTGAGCATTGGGCCTAAGCCTTCGACCTTTAGGCTTTAAGCTTCGGACATCGAGCTTGGGCATTCAAGCTTTGAGATATAAGCATTAGGCTTCAGCATTTAGTCTTTGGCCTTCGAACTTTGGGCTTTGGGTTCTAGGCTTTGGACATGGACATTTGAGCTTTGTTATTGCAATTTCGATGTTTGGGCTTTAGGATTTAGGCATCAAGTTTGGGCCTCTAAGTTGGGAGCTTGGGCTTTCAATCATCGGGATTTAGGCTTACGACTTCAAGCTTTAGGCATTCCTATTGTGGGCTTGGGCTTTTAGTCTTTGGAATTTGGGCTTAGGACTTTAAGCTTTAGGCTTCCAGCATGGGCATTTTGTTTTGGGCCTAACCCTTTGGCCTTGGGCTTCGGACTTCGGGCTTCGGGCTTCAGACTTCGGGCTTAGGCATTCGTTAATCGAGCTTTGGCCTTCGGGATTAGGTCATCAGGCTTTAGCATTTAGGCTTGTTCTTTAGTATTTTGGGCTTCGATTTTCGAGCTTTGACCTTTCAATTTTGCCCTTTAGGTTCCGTGCTTTAGATTTTGGCCTTTACCATTTGAGCTTTAACTTTGGGAGTTGTCCTTGAGCCTTCAGGCAATGGGATTGGGCATCAGAATTTGGGACTTAAGCCTTGGGTTTGATATTCAACCATCAGGCTTTCGAGCTCAATCTTGGGTTTTCGACCTTCTGCTATTGAGCTTTTGGCCTTCGGGCTTCGGGCTTTGGGCTTTTAGTGTTCGAGCTTCGAATTTGAGCCTTCAAGTTTAGGCCTTCTGGCTTCGAGTTCAAGCCATCAAGTTTTGGCTTCAAGTTTAGATCTTTAGGATTCTAGCTTTGGCCATTAGCCTTTGAGCTTCGGGCTTCGGGCTTCGGCTTTTGGGCTTTAGCTTTTAGGTTGGGCTTTGGCTGTCTAATATCAGGCATTACACTTCGGCCTTTGGGTTTTGAGTTCAAGAATTGTGGCTATGGGCATTGGCCATCAGATTTTTGGCTTCAGGCTTAAGAATTTGGGATTCCAGCTTTGGCCATCGGCCTTCGGCCTTTGGCCTTCAGGCTTCATGCTTCGGGCTACAGTGTTTGGGCTTTTGTCTTCAAGCTTGCACTTAAAGGGTTCAAGCTTTAGGCTTAGGCCATCAGCATTCAAACTTCAAACATGGGCATTTGCGCTTTGGGCTTCAAATCTCAGGCTTAGGCATTTTGGCGTTAGGCTTCGGCATTTTGGCGTTAGGCTTCATGTTTTGTATTTTGGGTTTTGTATTTTGGGCTGCAGTCTTTGGCCTTGGGCTTTCAAGCTTCAGGCTTTGGACCTTTAAGCTTTAGGCTTTAGACTTGAGGCTTCGACATTGGCCCTTTGGCCTTTGCACTCTGTGCTTCGGGATATAAGATTTTGGATTTAGGCTTCAAGCAATGGCCATTGGGCTTTTGGCTTTGGTCTTTAGGTTTTGGCCTTCGATGTTTAGTCTTTGAGTTTCGAACTTCGAGCTTGGGCCTTCGGGCTTTAAGCTTGGCTTACTAACTTTGGGCTTTAATCTTGGCTTATGAACTTTGGGCTTCGTCTTCTAGGCTTTGGGCATGGACCTTCGAGCTTTGCTTTTGCAATTTCAGTCTTCGGGCTTTAGGCCTTCTGGTTGTAAGCATGGGCCTTCAATCATCGTGATTTGGGCATAAAAACTTCAAGCTTTAAGCTTCTAGCATAACCCTTTGGTCTTTGGTATGACCTTTCGGGCTTAGGATTTTGGCTTTGGGCTTTGGGCTTCGAGCTTCAAGATTCAAGCATTGGGCAATGGTCTTCAAGATTGCACATGGAGGGTTCAAGCATCCGGCCTAGGCGATAGGATTTGAGCTTAAGGCATGGGCATTTGGGCATTAGGCTTTAGCCTTTGGCCTTAGAGTTTGAAGCTTCGGGATTTTAGCTTCAGGCTCCAGGCACAGTATTTTAGTATTTGGGGTTCAAATTTTAGGGTTAGGCCATCGAAGTTCAGGCTTTAGGGTTCAAGCTTAGCTAAGCCTTCGATCATTGGGATTGGGTCTTCGGGCTTGGGCTTTCATGCATCAAGCTTCGGGCTTTAAGCTTTAGGCTTTTAGCTTCGAGATTGGCCCTTTGGCCTTCACACTCTGTGCTTCAGGCTATCAGGCTTCAGAGTTCAGTCTTTGAACTTTGGGCTTCAAGATTCAAGCTTAGGCTTTTAGTCATTGGGCTTCGGTCTTCGAGCATAAGCTCTAGACTTCGAGCATGGCCCTTTGGACTTCGCACTCTGTGCTTCGGGCTATAAGATTCTGGATTACTCCTTTAGGAATTAGGCATTGGGCTTTGGGCATTAATCTTTGGGCTAGGGCCTTCGATGTTCAAGCTTCGTGTTTCAGACTTCGAGCTTGGGCTTTCGGGCTTTGAGATTTAAGCTTCAGGGTTTGGGCTTTAAGCTTGGCTTTCGAACTTTGGGCTTTATGTTCTAAGCTTTTGGCATGGACCTTCGAGCTTTGGTAGTGCAACTTCGATCTTCAGGCTTTAGGATTCAGGCATCAATCTTGGGCCTTCAGGTTGCAGTCATGGGCCTTCAGTCATCAAGATTTGGGGATAAGACTTCAGGCTTTAAGCGCCTCAGCCTTTGAACTTTGGGCTTTGGGATTCAAGGTTAGGCTTTCGATCTTTGGGGCTGTATTTTCCGGATGCAATCTTTGGGCTTAGACCTTCAAGCTTTAGGTTTCGACATTGGGCCTTTGGCCTTAGCACTTTGTGCTTCGGACTATAAGATTATGGATTCAGGCTTCAGGCTTTGGGATTTGGGCATTGAGCTTTGGGCCTGGGCCTTTGATATTTATGCTTAGAGCTTCGAATGTCAAATTTGGGCATTCAGGCTTTATGATTTAAGCATCAGGTTTCAGGGTTTAGGCGTTGCTCTTCAAACTTTGGGCTTTGGGTTCTAGGCTTTGCGCATGGAGCTTCGAGCCTTGGTATTTTTTTTTTGTTGGTAAAATAGAGGGAGATATTATTCATCGGTTCCCCAACCCGCAAACGTAAAAGAAATAAGACAAATTCCATTACATATATTTCTAAGACAAAGGCCCAACCTAAGAAAAGAAAAAGCCTTTGATATTCTCATAGGTAATACAAGAAAGGAAAAGCCCAACATAAGATAGATCCTACGGCCTTCTAGACTTGGTATGCAAAAGCCCACCACGTCAAGGAAGCCCAATACTTGAACATAGAAAAATATCACTTGGCCCAAGCAAAAATGAAAATGGGCCATCTTTCGGCCCACTAAAGATAAAGGCCTAAGTTGATTGAAATTATTTGAAATTTGAAAGGCCCATGCAGTAGAAAAGCCTGTGTGTAGGATTTGCTGGCCCATAATTTTCAAGCAAGGATGATCCTTCCTTATTGAGTTTTTTTTCAAAAAACATTTTTGAATTTCTGAAAATGTTTCCCTCTAATTCTTTTCGAGTCTTGGTATTGCAATTTCGGTCTTCGGGCTTTAGGTTTTAGGCATCAAGCTTGGGCCCTCAGGTTGCGGGCTTGGGTCCTCATGTTGCGGGCTTGGGCCTTTGGTCGTCGGGATTTGTGTTTGACACTTCAAGTTTTAAGCTTCTAGCATGGGACTTTGGGCTTTAGGCATGACCTTTTGAAATTGGGCTTTGAACTTTGGGCTACGTCATCAAGCTTGAACATGGAGAGTTCAAGCATCAGGCCTAGGCTTTCAGGATTCAAGGTTCAGGCTTGGGCTTTTGCAATTTGGGCTTCAAATTTCAGGCTTGGGCATTTAGACATTGGGCTAAGAGTTTGAAGCTTTGGGATTTGAGCTTTGAGCTTCGGGCATAGTCTTTCTATATTTGGAGTTCAAGCTTTAGGGTTCGACCTTCGAACTTTGGGATTTAGGATTCAAGCTTAGGCCTTCGGTCCTTGGGCTTTGGTATTCGGGCTTGGGCTTTTGGGCTTCAGGCTTTGGGCTTGAGACTTCAAGTTTGGGGGTTTGAGCTTTGATCTTCAGTCTTTTGGGCTCGATATTGGGTCTTCAAACCCCTGAACTTGAGCTTTTGGCCTTCGGGCTTCTAGCTTCAGGCATAAGCATTCATGCTTTAGACATGAGCCTTCGAGTTTAGGCCATCTGGCCTAGAGCTTAAGCCTTCAAAGTTTTGGCTTCAAGATTAGAGTTTTGGCCTTTTGGCTTAGAGATCAGGCCTACAAGGTTTTCACTTCAAAGATTAGGTCTTTAGGCTTTTAACTTTGGGCTTTGGCTTTCAGGTTGGGCTTGGGCCTTTGGGTTTTGGGATTCGGTCCTGGGGTTTCAAGTTTAGGCTTTATGGCTTCAGGCTTGGGCTTCAGGCTTTTAGCTTCGTCCATCAGTGTTCGACCTTCGAGCTTCAAGTTTCTGGAAATGGTCTTCGGGCTTCGGTCTTCTAGTTTGAATATAGAAGGTTCAAGCTTCAGGCTTAGGCCATCGGGATTCGTGCTTTAGGAAAGGCTTCAAGATTTGGCTTTGGGCATTTTGGCTTTAGGCTTCATGCCTTGTGTTTTAGTCTTAGAACTTCAGCCTTTGATGTTGAAGCTTGGGGATTTGAGCCTCAAGCTCCGGGCTTAGTCCTTTAGTATTTTGGGTTTAGGCTTTGGGCTTTAGCCTTCAAACTTTGAGCTTCAGGATTCAAGCTTTGGCCATCGGTCATCGGGCTTCAGTCTTCGGGCTTGAGCTTTCGACCTTCAGGCTTCGAGCCTTTAGGCTTTAGGCCTTCGAATGTGTGGATACGGGCATGGTCATTCGGGCTTAAGAATTTGGGCTTCTATCTTTAGCCATCGGCCTTCGATTTTCAACCTTCAAGCCTCGGGCTACAGTCTTCAGGCTTCGGTCTTCAAGCGTCCACATAAAGGTTTCAAGATTCAGGCTTGGGCTATCAGGATTCAAACTTCAGGCACGAGCTTTTAGGCTTTAGGCTTCAAATTTTAGGTTTGAGCTTTTGAGCATTAGGCTTCATGCTTTATATTTTAGGCTTTGTCTTGGGCCTTCAGATTTTTGGTTTCAGGTTTAAGAATTTAGGCATTTAGCTTCGGCCATGAGCCTTCGTCCTTCGAGATTCAGGCTTCAGGCTACGGTCTTGGGGAGTCGATTTTCAAGCTTGCACATAGTGGGTTCAAGCGTCAAGCTTAGGCCATCAAGATTCGAGCTTCAAGCATGGGCATTTTTGCTTTGGGCTTTAAGCTTTAGGCTTTGGCATTTGGGCTTTAGGCTCCAGCTATAGGCACGCATCAAAAATTTCAAGCTTGCAAATTTTGGGTCTTGAGGCTTTGGCCTTTGGGCTTAGTCCTTTGGGCTTTGGTATTCAAACATTGTCCTATAGGATTCGGGACTCAGATCTCAGGCTTCAGGAAAGAGCATTCGAATGTTGGACTTCGAGCTTTGGGACTGGGCAATTAGGCCTTGAAATTCTAGCTTTGATCTCGGGCCTTTAGGCTTCGGGATTTAAGCTTGTGCCTTCAGGCTTTAGGCTTCAAACTTCGTTCTTCGGCTTTCGGGCAATGGGCTTAAGGCTTTAGGCTTAGGCCTACTGGATTTGGGCTTCGAGCCTCGGGCCTTTAGGCATGGGCTTTCGGGGTTCAGGCTTAAGCCTTCAGGCTTGTGGCTTCTGGCTTCGAGCTTGTACATTCAAGTTTCGGGCACCATGCTTTGGGCTTCGGGCTTCAAGATTTGGGCTTACATCTTCGGGCTAGGGCCTCTACTCTTCAGGCTTCGGGCTTCATCCTTTGGCTTTCAGGCATTGAGCTTAGAGCTCAGGCCTTCATTCTTTGGGTTTTAGTAATCATGCTTGGGCCTTCAGGCTTTAGGTTTAGTTCTTCAGGCTTTAGGCTTAGGCCTTCAGAATTTGGGCATAAGCTTTTGTCCTTCGATCTTCATGCTTTGGGCCGTCAGGCTTCAAACATCGAGCTTTGGGCATTAAGATTTGTACGTCCGAGTGGTGGCCTTCATGGTTCAGGCTTCAAGCTTGGGCCATTGGTTTCAGGCTTTAATTGTGCTTCAAGCTTAGGCCTTCAGGCTTTAGGCTTCAGTCTTGGGTCTTTAGGCCTTAGGCTTTGGCTTTCATGCTTTGTATTTCAGGGTTTAGGCTTGCGCCTTTAGGGTTTGACCTTTAGGGTTATGGATTCGAGCTTGGGCTCTCAAGCTTCATGCTTCAGGCTTTAGCTTTTATGCTTTTTGATTCAAGCTTAGGCCTTTGGGCATTTGGCTTAGGCCTTTAGGCTTTAGGATACAGGCTTTTTGTCTTTGCAATTAAGGCTTGGGCCTTCAGGGTTCGAACATCAAGCTTTGGGTTCGAGCTTTGGGCTTCGGGCATTCTTCTTTAGGCTTTAAGCTTGGGCTTTAGGCTCCAGTTTATGGCCTTCGAGTTTTGACCTTTAGGGTTGGCGTTTTAGTATTGATCCTTCTGGGTTTGGGTCTCACACATTGAGCATGGGCCTTTGGGCTTTGGGCGTAGGACTATAAGCTTTGAGCTTTAGGCTTTAGGCGATCTTCGGGGTTTAGTCTTTAGGCGTTAGGCTTAAGCCTTCGAACAATTGGTCTCAGCCTTTGAGCTTGGGATTTGTGGCTTTGGGCATAAGCCTTCAGGCTTCGACATTCGACTTTTGGGCTTTAGTATTTAAGCATCGGGCTTAGGTCTTCAGGCTTTAGGCTTTGAAATTGGGTCATCGGCCCTCATGTTGGGGCTCTGGCAACTGAATTTGGTGATGCAAGCACGATCCTTCGGGCTTCGGGCATTGAGATTAGACCATCAGCCCATTGGCTTCTAGCTATAGACTTGGACTTCAACCTTTGGCCTTCGGCTTTTAGGTTTTGGTGTTTATCCTTCAACCTTTAGGCATGAGTCTTCAGGTTTCAGGCTTTAGGCTTCGGCTTTTGGGCGTCATGCTTGGTACCTCGGGCTTAGGCTTTTGTGCTTCAAGTTTCAACCCTCAGCCTTCAAGCATTGTGATCTCACTTTAGAACTTTGTGCATCTAGCATCGTGCTTTGGTTTTCATGCTTCAAGCTTCAAGCTTCGGGCAATGGGCTTAAGGATTTGGGCTTCGTGTTTCGAGTTGAGGCTTGGGCCTTTAGAGTTGAGGCTTCAGGCATGGGCCTTCGGGTTCAGGCTTCGTGCTTCGAGCTAAGGCCTTCAATCTTCAGGTTACAATCTCCGGCCCTCAAACTTTAGGATTTGGCTTTCAGGCTTTGCATTTCAAAGTGTAGGCTTGCACCAATGGGCTTTGTTCTTCAGAGTTAGGGATTGAAACTTGGGCTATCAGGCTTTAGGCTTCAAGTTTTGGCATTTGTGCTACATGATTCAAACATCAAGTTTGGGGATTCGGGCTATGGGCATTTGGCTTGGGCCTTCGTGCTTGGGATTTTCAGCGTCAGGGTTCCTGCTTTTGGCTTCTGGCTTGGGCATACAAACTTCGAGTTCAGGCTTCGGGCTCTGGGCTTTAGGCTTTGGGCTTCAGGTTTTGGCCTTCGGGATGTAGGCTTCATGCTTAAGGTTCTGGGGATCCAGCTTCATGCTTAAGGTTCCGGGGATCCAGCTTCATGCTTAAGGTTTCGGGGATCCAGGATTCTATCTTGGGACTTCGTGCTTCAGTCTTTGAGGGACGAGCTTGGGCCTTTGAGCTTTGGGCCTTCCGGCTTCAAGCTTAGGACTTTGGGCCTCAGGCTTGAGACTTTAGGTGTTTGGGCTACATGCTTTAGGCATGAGCTTGGGCCTTCTGGCTTCGGGCTTGGGACTTCAGGATTCGAGCTTGGGACTATTGGCTTTAGGCTTTCGTATCTAGATTTGGGATTGTGCCTATAGGCTTTGGGCTTCAGGTTTTGATCTTTCGGTATGAGCGTTCAAGCTTCGGGCCCGATGGGCTAAGCCTTCATGCTTGCACCTTTGGGCGTCGGGCTTTGGGCTCAGGACATTGCGATTCAGCTACAGGCATTAAACTTTGAGCTTCAAACTTAGACCTTTTGGCTTCCAAATTGGGCCATGAATTTGGGCTTAGGCCTTCTGGTTTTGGGCTTTAGGCTTCAGGCATAGGCCTTCAAGGTTCATACCTTGGGCATTAGCCATGGGATTAAGGGTTAGGTCTTCGAGCTTCATGCTTCACTCTTTGAGATTCAGGCTTTGGACCTTGGGCTTCGAGCTTTGGGTTTCTATCTTTAGAATTCATGTTTTGGCCTTCGGGATTCAGGCTTTATGTTTTGGCCCTCAGGATTTGGGTTTCATACTTAAGGCTTCCGGGATCAAGCTTTGTGCTTCGGTCTTAGGCCTTCTGGATTTGGGCATGGTCCTTCAGACTTTGAACTTTGGGCTCGGGCATTCGGGCTTGTTGTAGCCACTAAGATTGGGCCCTTGTACTTCGAGATTAAAACTTTGGGCCTTTTGATCAACGCGCTTTGAGCTTCGATCTTCGACCATCAAGCTTTGATCTTCGATCATCGAGCTTCGATCTTCGATCATCGAGCTTCGATCTTCGATCATCGAGCTTCGATCTTCGATCATCGAGCTTCAGGCTTTGGCATTCGAGATTTGGGCATAGTTCTTCGAGGTTTAGGCTTCAGGCTTTAGGCCCTGGCATTCATCGAGCTTTAGGTTTTAGGATTTGGGCTTGAGGCTTCGAGTTTAGGACTTCAGGCATTGGGCTTCTGGATTGGCCCTTTGTACTTTGGGCTTCAAGATTTGGGTTTTAGGCTTCAAGCACAAAGCCTTCATGTTTTAGGTTTCGAGATTTGGGATTTGAGCTTGGGGCTTCGAGTTTCAGGGATGAGGCTTCGGGCATGGAGCTTCAGGCTTTGACATTTAGGATTTGGGCATAGTTCTTCGAGCTTTGGGCTTCTTTAGGCCTTGGGATTCAGGTTTTGAGCTTGGGCCTTTAGGCTTCAGGCTTTGGGATTTAAGCTTGGGGCTTCAATTTCAGGGATAAGGCTCTTGGCATGGAGCTTCAGGCTTTGGCATTCGGAATTTGGGCTTAGTTCTTCGAGCTTTTAGCTTCATGCTTTAGGCCTTGGGATTCAGGTTTTGAGCTTGGGTCTTTGGGCTTCAGCTTAGACCTTATGCCATCTAGGTTTATGCTTCAAGCTTTCAGCTTAGGCCTTTAGGCTTCAGGCTTTGGGCTTTGGGCTTTGGGCATTAGGCTTGGGACTTTAGGTTTGGGGGTTTGAGCTTTGATCTTCTGGCTTCCAAGCAATATCGACCTTCTAAACTTGAGCTTTTAGCCTTCAGTCTTCTAGCTTCAGTCTTCAGTATTCATGCTTTAGATATGAGCCTTCAAGTTTAGGCCTTCTGGCTTAGAGCTCAGGCCTTCAAGGTTCTGGCTTCAAGATTAGAGTTTTGGCCTTCTAGCTTAGAGCTTAGGCCTACAAGGTTTTGGCTTCAAGATTAGTTCTTTAGGCTTTGGCCTTCTAGCTTAGAGCTTAGGCCTATAAGGTTTTGGCTTCAAGATTAGTTCTTTAGGCTTTGGCCATCAGCTTTTGAGCTTCGGGCTTCGGGCTTTGGCTTTCTGGTTGGGCTTGGGCCATCATGCGTGGGCCTTTGGGCTTTGGGCTTCGGTCATCAAGCTTTAGGCCTCGGGCTACGTCTTCTGGCTTCGGTCTTCAGGCTTTGGTCTTCAAGCTTGCACATAAAGGTTTCAAGCTTCAGGCTTAGGCCATCAGGATTCGAACTTCACGCATGGGCTTTTAGGCTTTAGGCTTCAAATTTTAGGCTTGGCCTTTTGAGCATTAGGCTTCATGCTTTGTATTTTAGGCTTTGGCCTTTGGCCTTAGAGTTTGATGCTTTGGAATTTGTGCTTTGAGCTCCGGTGATGTAGCGCCAGATCACCAGCACCGATGACTTCGTTATAATCTACGACCTCGAGCGTAGATTATAACAATTTATTACCCTGTACATAGTTATCTTTATTTCTGCATTTTATTCGAGTTGTTTGAGTCAAACATTATGTTTATTTTGGTGGGAATGCCCACTTTGATGTTATGTATATATAGTGGGTGGGTTTGAGTCTCATGTATGTGTTGGATCAAATTGGGTTCAAGAATAGTTAATCTTGAGCCAATTTGATTCAAATTGGGCAATTTGGAGACTTATTCATGGTACAGCTAAAAAGGGAGGACTTGGATGCAATTTCCACTTAATAAAGCTAGGTTGGATCGGCCTTCTGTCTCTGCAAAGCGCGATGACGCCGCTCCGGTTCGCGAAGACGCCGCTTCGGTTCGCAAAGACGCCGCTCTGGTTCGCGTTGGCGCCGCGCTTGCTTCGCCGGTTTCGCCACGACGTGCCGAGCTTCCCTTGGCCGATCCGGCCTCACCCAGCCGCGTCCGAGTCACCAGCTTCCAAGATCTCCGTCAATGATGCGTCGCACCAGGCCAGCGGAGGTTGGGTTTCGCCCAGTCGCGCTCAGTCAGCCACGTCCAACGGATTTCGCGAGCTTCTCGGTGCATCTAAGCGTTGGCCAGCAACTGCCGCTTCTTCTTCTCCTTCTATAAAACAGGGACTCGGAAAGGATGAGGCAGTTGATGATTTCTACCTGATTTCGAGTGGAGAGTTTACTCCTTTCGCTGTGAATCTGCGCAGATGGCGTCGATTCGGACCGGGAACGCAGAGGGGCTGCAGGTTTCCCTGGTTTTTTGATCTTCGAGCGAGTCTACGCAGGTGGCGTCGATTCGGACCGGGAACGCAGAGGGGCTGCAGGTTTCCTTGGTTTTTTTTTCTATTCTGGTTTTGGGTTCAGTTTATATTCCATTTGCCTTGGGTTTAATTTACTCTATTTCCATTTTGCTTTGGATCTTGTTCTGTGTTAATTTCCAAGTTCTGCCATTATTGCATTCTCTGTTTGCTCCAAAGTTTTCTTGCTGTGTTTATCCTGAAGCTATAACTTGCTTTGCAATTGGCTAATTCTAACCTCACTAGTCACAGCCTGCGGTAGTTCATGGAATTGATTGATATTCCTTTGTAGATACTTATGGAATTGCTGAATTTCATTTGAATCTATTCTTGTATTTCGAAAATTTATGGGATTAATTTGACGGATTGGAAATTCCTTGTTCCCCGGACTTAAGGAAATGAGTTTAATGTTTGGTGGTTTATCTTTGTTAATTTGGTAGTTTCCTATTTTAATTTGCTTTTGTTTCTCTGAAATTGCTTGGAATATTTTAATTTCCTTTAGAAAGTTCATTAAAAGTTTATGTGGATGTGCAATTGTTGCTAATTAGTATAATTTATTTTGACTTAGTTTAATCTCCTCAAATTAGCAGCATAAATTGCATTTTATCTCTTTTTTTATTTAATTATCATAATTATTGTCGTAACAGCATTATCACCTAGGCACGTGTCCTTTATTGGTAGCGTTAGGATCGACTTAAAATCGATCTCCGCGCTGCATCAGCTTGGTATCAGAGCAAGTTTAGAGTACTACTCTTTAGTAGTACCCGATCCTTGTTCGTGTCACTTTATTTAGTCATTTTAGAGTGCATTCTGTATTGCATTAAAAAAAAAAAAAAAAATCATCATGACATATAAATCTAGATATTCATATAGGACTAGTTATCTCTTTAGAGGACAAACAGATGAACGATATCCGTCTTATCCATCCCTTCGTGATTATGATAGGAGGTTACAGCAACATAGATTGAGAGAGAGACCTGAAATTTCTGAATCGCCACGATATTCTCGTTATTACACTCCAGCTTCATACCATTATGGGCCTGATTACTATCGTGCTTCTATTAGGCAAGTAGGTTTTTCACCTCATAGTGAATACGACCGCTATAATGCGTATGATTATTATAATATGTACGATCCTTATATTGATTATAACGATTATAATTCCTACGAGAAATACGGGCCTTACAGTGAGTATGACTCCTACTGCACACTAAGAGCTTACAATAACAAGACTCCACCTAGGAGAAGAGATGACTTTGATCATACCCCGAGTGTCCAAGTATGCATTGTCTTTTCTCATGAAGGTAGAGGATTGGCTGAAAAGGAGCTTGTTGATTCTCAACAGTGCGAGACCCTCCTTAAGATTTGTAAACACATTGAAGAGTTGACTGACCGACTCGTTAGAATCAAAGCTGTTAGGTCTAAGAATAATTTTAGATCGATGCATGTCGATTCCACTAACACGAGTGAGCTTTCTATTGACTCGCATGTCGATGGAACTAATGACATATTGGGTGACCTACAAAGTCATGTACTCGAGAAGAAAAGAAGTAGTCTTGAGGCTGAGAACGTGAGTGTCATGACTTTCGATCTAGTAGTAGTTGCCTCATCATTTTCCCCAGAGGATGGAGATGGACTTTTACTTGAGTTCCAAGAATTGAGTCTTGTTGAGACTTTAGAGGCTTCTACTTAAGACACTTGTCTAGTTTCTAACGAGACTACTCCATCTGCTTTAATAGACATATCTACATTGAAT
>JAEMOT010000401.1:154978-165329 GCA_019297695.1 Apostasia ramifera | reverse complement strand
CAAAGAAAGAGAGTTCCGGGAGACGGCGGCGCGCAAAGGAGGTGGTGAGCCTGTTAATAGAGGCTCAGGGAGAAGATTTAGTCCGGAGCAACCAGAAAAGCACACCGAGATTTAAGGTGGTTCAGGGAGGAAATCTCCTACGTCCACCGGTCGGTCAGCGAAGAAGTTTCACTAGTGGGAAAAGGCCTAGCCCTAAAGGCTATACAATGCTTTGAGAAGAGTAGAAGAGGAAGAAGAAGAAGAAGAAGAAGAAGAAAGGAGCTCCTCAGTTGGGGTCCTGTTACAATTGAAGAATCCTCCTCTTTCTCTTGTCTTGTATCCTCCTGTATCCTATATCTCATATCCCCCTTCTGGAGGACTGTTCAGTGGTTTTTATAGCCGTTGACGTGCATAGCTCCACCCTGATTTCCCGGAGGGAAGGTGATGGATGAGCTCTGAGCGTCGCTTGTCTGTCACCGGAGAGGTCCGCAGCTTGTACGAGGAGGATGATGGCTTTACATGCTGATACCTCCGTTTGGAAAGAGCGCCCGTACGGAGAGCGGCGGGGTTAGGTGAAGTTGATTGTGACAGGCGTTACCTCGTACCCTCGGGCTCGAGGTTACGAGGGATGATCCTGGAACGTCGTGGTTGATGTTTGAATAAATTCTCGTACCCGAGGTTTGACCTGGGTCAATAGTCCTGCAAAACTAGAAGCTGAGTCAGCAAATCAAATCAATCAAGTACAAACCTGACAGGCGCCACGTGTTCGGCCAGGATGCAGCGCAGGAATCACGTGTTAACAAAATCTAAGATCCCCTGCTTCCAGTCAAGTTTTCTCCCTATTTGGTCCTCATATCATTTTGGTCATGCTAAAAATTAAAATGACTCATTCATTATAAAAATTTAAAAAATATTAAATTAATTTTTATAATATTATGCATAAATTTTAGTATAAATTTTTTTATTTTATTTCACATCTCATATTACTTTTAATATATCAATCAATTTTGTCACAATCTTATGAAATTTTTAAAATAGTTGACTTTATTTTTTATTATCATATATATCAAAGTAAGACCAAATTGATTTGATTGTCAAATAGGCCTCTCATGATTTCCCGAAAATTTAGACTCGATGTGTATTAGAAATTTGAATTAACATATAAGTTTGAGTGACAATTAATGTAATTTAAGATATATTAAGCCCAAAAAAAATTTCTATAACGATGGAGGTAATAGCCAAGGTAGTTATATAGGTGGTATCAGAGCAAATTACCTTAAGAAAAGTGTGGGCAGAAATCATAACTGAAATCATTTATCACTATACATAAAAGTTTGAAACTAATTTATTTGGATGTTATATTAAAGTAGTGCGGCAGAAGTAAGATAATAGTTTTAATGTTACATGAAATTTTTTTATTAAATTTGGATGACAAAATTTCTTAAATTGTGAAAAATTATAATATCTTGAAAATTTAATTTTGATGCTGTTGACGTGAGATATAGGGGATTCCAAGAAACACCAAAAAAGAGAGAGTTCTGAGAGACGGCAGCACGCAGGGGAATAAGCCTGTCAGTCAAAGCTTAAGAGGGAGAGAGAGTTCGGGGCATCCAGAAGAACACTCATAGATTTAAGGTGGTTCAGGGAGAAAATCCTCTATGTTCACCGGACGATCAACGAAGAGATTTCACTAAAAAAAAAAAAATAGCCGTGAGGGCTAGTACAATGCTTAGAGAGGGAGAGAGCTCCTCAGTTGGGGCTTTAGTATAGTGAGGATGGGAGAACCAGAGAAGTTGCTTGTGCCTTGGCCGCTCTTGTTGATTCTCTCCTCTTCCGATCTTCTAATCATTTGATCCCTCCTGCTTTGAAGACTGTTCAAGAGTATTTGTAGGTGATGGACTGTACAGCTTTGTCCTGATTTCCTGGAGAAAAGGAGGTGAACAAGCTCTGAGCTCGTGCCGCTTGTCGGCCGCTGGAGGGACCAAAAGCAGCAATAGGGGAGCATGATCTTTTAATATTAGTACTGCTCCTGGGGATCCGTGATAGCTGGAGCATGCAGATCCTTGATTTGCGGGTCTGAAAAAAGATATCTTGTATAGAGAACGGCGCGATCAGGTCACACTGACTGTGATAGGTACAGCTGAGTAACATCGTCATCGATATTATCAGGGATGATTCTGGCTCGTAGTGGATGAGGCTTAGTTGAACCCTCGTGGCCAAGGTTTGAGACCTGTGGGAACAGAGAAATAAATTAGTAAATAAATAAAGGCTAAATGCCAGCTCGGCGCCACGTGTACGGTAGGGATGCAGCGCTGGAACCACGTGTTAACATTAGCCCCCCGCATTGTCAGGGCGTGAATATTGATATGGGCCCTGGAATGCGAACCATAACGATGGTGGATGCATTGCCCGAGACCTGTTAGGATAAGACGGGGGAGATTTCTTGGTTCATCATGCTATTGCTCTGGGTTTACATACGACTACCTTGATTTTAGTAAAAGGTGCTTTAGATGCGCGTGGTTCCAAGTTAATGCCAGATAAAAATTCACAAACCTTGTGTGGGGCTAATAGTTTTCATGCGGCGTCCACCGATCTGCATTCTCTTCCTCTAGCTCCTGAAAATTTCTACAAGAGAGAGTGGACCATTAGAAAGATGGCGGAGAAGAAGAAGAAGTGGGTGACCCTGTCAAGCTTCTCAAAGAAGAGAGCCAATGATCCCCCTGTTGATGCCCCTCCTCCTGAGAAGAGGAGGATTTTGGAGCTATCTGAAGGGTCGCCGAAACCGGCGGCTGAGAAGCCTGCTGAAACGCTCCAAAAAGAAGGAGCGGGAGCTGCGGTTGTGAACCTGGAGTCGGGGGTTCCGCTTGTCAAGGTCGTTGCGGTTCTGGCGCAGACGCTGGTGTCTGTGCAAGAGCTAGCAGGTGCAGAGGCCACAGAAGTGGTAAATGTCTCTGACTCTCCGATCAGGTCGCCTCTGAAGGCTGGAGAGCGGAAGGAGGTGATCTTGGTAGGCGAAACGGTCGCTGGGGAGAGACTAACGCTTGGGAAGATCCTGCTTAAAGATGAAGAGATTGAGCGGCTCCTCCCCAAGTTCGAGGTTCCTCCTACAGAGGGTGTGAAGAAGACACCCTTATGGCTTGTTTGGTTGGAGGATAAATTTGGGGAAGGAAAGAGAAAATATTTTATTTTATAGAATTGATTGGAATGAAATTTATTTTAATATTAGGAGGTGTGTAGGATATGAAATAAAGTTAATTTTAAGGTTGAAATTTGTGTTGAATGTAAAATAAAATTGATTTTTAAGGTTGAAATTTGTGTTGAATGTGAAATAAGGTTATTAAAATTTATAATAAATTTAAAATATTATTATTTTATTGCTTGGCCCATTTTTAGGGCTTTGCCAAACAAGCATTTAATGATTCATGGTCCTGCTCCTCTTGGTGTACCAATTCCTTCTCCTGAGAAGAAAAGGAAGCCCCTCTTCCCTCCTTTCCTTCCAGCGAATCTCCGAAATGACGATTAAAAGGAAGAAAAGGGAAGGAAGGAGGAGGGCAGCAAGATGGAGGAGGCGACTAAGGGGAAGAAGAGGGTCCCGCCAATTGCCTCCAGCGTCACCCTTGGCATTGAAGGGTCAGGAGGCAACCTGGGGGAGAGATTATTTGAGATTAGGAGAGAGGAGGAGAAGATCTTGGAGAGCACTTCTCAGGTTCTAGAGGTTGTAAAGTCTCTGAAGGGCAAGGAGGAAGGGCAGGCTTGCCACCTTCGGAGGATAGACGAGCTGGAGGGCGCTTTGGTGCAGGTTACGAAGCGCTCTCAAGGTGATCATAGAGAGGCGCTGGGGAAGTTATATAAAAAGGAAGATAAGTTGGCTTTCCTAGCCCTAAGCAATGCGGAGTGGGCTGTTAAGAGTGAGGCTGCAAGGGGAGAGTTGCACCACAGCCTTTTGGACGTGAATCAAGCCCACTCTACTCATGTCAAAGACCTCCAGAAAAGAATGAAAGAGCTATGTGATGGAAAAGAGGCTTTGAAAGAGAAAAGAGATTGGTTAAGGGATGAAGTTATGAAGGCCAGGAAGGTATTGTCGGGGGCGAAGGAAGCGACCTTCGAAACTCGTCGCTGAGAGGAGTTACTAAAGTTTAAGGTGCGCTCTCTGCGGGCCTTGGTGGAGAACAGCTCTGGATGGCGAGGACGACATATGGAGGATCTGGAAAAAGCGGTGAGGAGGGCAGTGAACATCATCAGTGCCTCTCCGGTGGGTCACCACGTGAAGAATCAGGCAGCTTTTGATGTTCTCCTACAGACATTAATTGATGTAAGTATCTTAGACCAGGAGAATATCAGAAATCCCGCGGTTCTTCCCTTCTGCGGTCCTAATGGACCAGACAGGTTCTTCGACGCTGGGAGCAGCGGTCCGAAGGAGGTTCCTCCAGCGAGGTCCTTCGTTGGCTGGGGATATCATCTATCTCCCATCCGCAAGAGTCCTGAAGAGGGCTAAATTACTCCCCTCGAAGCCCGATGGCTGGGCCAGAGCGTTCCTCCATCGGCGTCACAGCAAGCTTCTCCCCGAGAAGAGCGATGATCTGACTCCTCAGCCTTATCATCAACATTACATTTGAAGGAACGATTGTTGAGGAGAGGAGTCCTAGTAGCTCTCGGGCGATCTGCTTCTTGTTATTAGGAGTGTAATAGATTGGTCTCAAAGAGGGGGGTTCCCTCATATTTGAAGTCGATACTATTACACTACGTGTCTAAGTTCTGAAGCCTTGTATTTTCTTTATTTTTTCTGTACTCATGAGAAAAACATGTAAGAGAACAAAAAAATGAAATTGTAACAAGTTTTATCATTAATGAAATGCATTTTTCTTTCAAAAATTTATTTTGAATGAATTTTGTTTGCATTTTTATTTTTTCTTTCGTTTTTTGAAGAGGGCACCACGAGATTAGAAAAGAAGAATGAGAATTCATAAGTGTGAAAGTATAAAACCAATGATACATCCTAAGTTAAAAGGAAAGTGACTATCATCGTGCACGATTATAAAACATCGGATGATAATAGTAAAGGGAACAAAAAGAACAGCACGCCATTTCGAAACATTGTGCATGATTATGAACTATCGTGCACGACGTATGGCGAAACGTGGGGAAGTGGTGCTTCGATAACCGTGCATCGCTTCGAATTCTGAACTTATCAGAAAATACGAACGGTTTGATCGCGTCTACGCCCTGATCAAAAAGATCAGATGGCCAGAAGATAGATGGTCACAGTTGTTTCCCATAAAGCTTTTCTCAAGGGGAAACTGAAGCATTTGTCCGCCTTCTAACCCTAAGAGAGAAAAAGAAGCCCTCGCTCCATCCGTCGCGAAACCAAGCAATGGGAGGAGGAGAGATCGAGTGGGCCAAACTGGCCGATCAGTTTCAGAAGGATACCAGCTATCAAGAGAGTCCCCTAATGGAGCACGAGGTGCTCAACACAACCAGAGGGTTTAGAGGAAACCCTAGTCTGATGGTCATCCCCTCTACCGTCGATTTTCGACCAAACAGTTCTCCTGAAGAAGCGGTATGCATATATCGGGCGCAGGGGGAGTACGGTTTGATGCTGCCGCCGCAACCGGAGTTCAAGAAAGTCTTGAACTTGTACCAGATTGTGCCGGCGCAACTTTCCCCCAACGTCGTTGCTTACATGTACTCCTTCCTGAAGCTATTGCAGGCCCGAGAGATACCGTGGAGCCTAACGCTGTTCAGGAGTCTGTTCAGCTGGATGGCGGTACCTGGGTATGGAGGGTGCTTGGCCCTGCGGTCAAGGACTAGGAAGGCGATGTTCTTAGAGGCAAGTAGTTCCCACTCAGACTGGAGGGGCTACTACTTTCTTTGTAGGAGGGGATTTGGGGATCCCCTGAAGCTTATGAGTATGTGTGACAAGGATTTTGCCTGACAAAAAATAATTTTCGGTTTATACCAATTTAATGCTATTTAAATTTTAAATTTTCAAACCTTTTTTTGTTTTAATCAGCTTAAATTCACCTGCACATTTTTCCAGGAGATCTTAGGTCCTAAAAATAATCCCTTTAATATTTTTAGATTTATTTCACATTGAACCCATTCTAATGCAAAAATAAAATTTTATTTCACATTAATCATAAATTTTAATAAAAAATAGAATCTTATAGTTTTTTTATAATTATACTTTAATTTATATTTTCTTAAAATAATTCACTTATTTTCTTAATTAAAATTTAGGGACCTAGTCAAGTTTAGTTGAAATTTGCTTCTAGGATGTTTTAATTATTTTTTTTTTAGATATAAAGAGAAAAAATTTTATTTTAATATTATGATGTGAAATAAAATTATTTTATTAGTGAGGATTGTATTAAATACAAAATAAAATCANNAGTTTTTATTTAAGGAAATATTAGGTCCTTTATTTTTTTATTTTTAAAATTTTCTTTTAAATTCTTAGGATTTAAATGAAAATTTAAATTATATATATATATATATATATATATTTATATATTTGATTATCAACATTAGATGAACTACATCTTGGGAGACAATCCCGGGAAGATGAGCTACGTCGTCGGCTACGGCCAGAAGTACCCTCGCCACGTCCACCACCGCGGCGCCTCCACCCCACACAACGGCGTCAAGTACTCGTGCACCGGCGGCTGGAAATGGCGCGACGCCGGGGCGGCGAACCCTAACACCATCACCGGCGCCATGGTCGGCGGCCCCAACCGCTACGACGGCTTCTCCGACGTGCGGACCAACTACAACTACACCGAGCCCACCCTCGCCGGCAACGCCGGCCTCGTGGCAGCCCTCGTTTCCCTCACCAGCTCCGGCGGCCCCGGCATCGATAAAAACGCCATCTTTGCTGCTGTTCCTCCGCTCTTTCCGGCGGGGCCGCCGCCAACGCCGCCGTGGAGGCCTTGAGGTGTATTTTTGTTCAATTTGTTGTTTTTGCAGCACTTATAATTGGGAACTTTATCAAATCTTTAATTGTTTATTTAAATTTGCATGTAATTCGATCAACAATCAACCATGATAGAGCTTTAAATATTATTTATCTGTCATAAATAAATAAATAAGGGAGATTTATATACATAATATTGAATTCATCACAAATGACGCATTTCACCATCGTTTAGTAAATATTACGCATATCACATTCTGCTTATATTGGCTATTATTATAATAAAAATGTAAAACCCATAAGCAGAATGTGATATGCATAATATTTATTAAACAATAGTGAAATGCGTAATTTATGATGAATTTAATATTCTGTATGTAAATCCTCTAATAAATAAATATCAGAAAATGAAAAATAATGTGCAGAATTTTTTTTTGGGATAGTAGGCTGCTTTAGAATTCGTGTTATTGAGCGTTACGAATATTAGATAGTAGTCTTTTAATAAAAAAACATGAATTTTCCATTTAAAAAAACATGACTTTTTTTTTGGAATAAAAAAAAAGAATTTTGGCAAAGGAAAATAGAAATCATTGTTAATCATGTTTCTGTAAAAATTAGTTCAAACTTTTAGATAAAAGATATGATTAGAGATGACATTCTCAATTCATTCATGAAATTTGACTGGAGCTTAAATTGTATTAAAAATAAAAAACAAGTATATCAAAAATAGAAAATTGACTATCACTTAATAGGATATTACAAAACTCACTTGAATAGAATATTTTTTCGCATTCAGTGACATCCCCAAAACAAGTAAAAAAATGTATGAAATTGACGGCTTTATTTGTGGTTCTGTACACATCCTATATAATCTGAAGTCTTCAAAAATATATAGAAACGAAAAAAGGTGGTCACGAGGATCCTCTTTCTTAGTAGCAATGATGATGTCTGCGATTGTGATAGATGAGTTGCCTTTAATTTATATTCCCTTTGCATTGTGCTTCTATCTATCAATCGCTTTGAGTGTTCCAATGACAGCTTTTTTTTGGCAATTATTACCTGTATGCGTGCTTATGGCTTTAAGAAGATTGTCATATGATTATAGTCTCGATCTCTATTTTTTAAATATAAATAATATATCAATTATTTATTATAATTATTTATTACTTGTATATTATTATATGTTAAATTGTAGTTGTAATATCTGTTATATAATTTTATGAGTACAATTAACCTAATTTTAAATTTTAGTTGAGGCCATTTATACATTTTTTTAAAAAAAGTCATTTCTTAGAAAGCTTAGCTCAATTGAGGTTTGAGCTAACTTGAAATTGAAATGAGTGAGCTCAAACTCGAATTGAATTGAACTTAAATTGAGTTGTGCCTAGCTCGATTCAAACTCAGCTCATTCTCACCCCTAAAGAGTGAATAATATAAACTAACCAGTTGCCTCTTTTTTAATTGGCCTTGAAACTCCCTCCCTACCTGACACAATCTTCTATTCACAAGGAAAAATTATTGGGTTCGGAGAGCTGGTCATATCACCTTTTCATACACCAATTAAATGGAGACAGCTAGCAGTGGGCAGCCCACTGCAGCTGGGTTCGGAGATCAATGTGCTTGTTATAGGTATAAAGGTGCTTGTTAGAGGAATAAAAGTGCTTGTTAGAAGAATAAAGGTGCTTGTTAGAGGAATAAAGGTGCTTGTTATAGGCATAAAGGTGCTTGTTATAAGCATAAAGGTGCTTGTTATAGCTGTTATAGACATAAAAGTGCTTGTTATAGGCATAAATATACTTGTTATAAAGACATAACAAGCACCTTTATGCCTATAACAAGCACCTTTATGCCTATAACAAACACTTTTATGCCAATAACAAGCACATTGATCTCCGAACCCAGCTGCAATGAGCTGCCCGCTGCCAGCTGTCGCCATTTAATTGGTGTATGAAAAGGTGACGTGGCGAGCTCTCCGAACCCAACAATTTTTCATTCACAAGACATTGAGAAGTTTGTAACAACAACACAACAACACCACCAAGCCTTAATCCCACTAGGTGGGGTCGGCTACCTGAATTCTTTATTTTCATTGCGCTCTATCAGTTATCAAATTCTTATCTAAGTTTAAGTAACTAAGATCACTCCTTATAGTTTTTTGTCATGTCTTCTTTGTTCTCCCTCTTCCTCTTTGTACATGGGCAAAATCCAATAACTCAATTTTTCTAACTAGAGCTTCAATCGGCCTACGATTTAGATGTCCAAACCATCTAAGCCGACTTTCTCTAAGTTTATCCTCAATTGGTGCAACATCAACTTTCTTTCGGATATACTCATTTCTCATTCTATCCTTTCGTGTATATCCACACATCCACCTTAATATCCGCATTTTTGTAATATTTATTTTATTTGTATGTTTCTTCTTTGCAGGCCAGCATTCAGCACCATATATCATCGCTAATCTTACTACAGTTTTATAAAATTTACCCTTGATTCTTGATAAGATTTTTCTATCGCACAATACACCAGAAGCATTTCTCCATTTTACCCATCCTGCTTGAATCCTGCTAATAACGTCATTATCTATTTTGCCATTATTTTGTATAATTAATCCAAGATGTCAAAAGCATTCACTTTTCTTGATAATTTGATCACCAATTGTCACATCTCCAATATATGTACTCTTTCTTGACTAAATGTGCACTCCATAGATGAAAACCTTTAGATTCTAAAGCATTCCTCCAAAGATCTAGTTTCGCTTTAGCTCTCTCTTTAGTTTTCTTAACAAGGACAATATCATCTGCGAAGAGCATACACCAAGGCACTTCATCTTGGATATGTCCAGTCATGACTTCCATAATCAAAGCAAAAAAGATACGGACTTAAAGCCGAACCTTGGTGTAATCCAACTGTAATAGAAAAATCCTTAGTCAAACCTCTTTGTGTTCGAACACAGGTAACAGCTCCTTCATACATGTCTTTAATAACTTGAATATAAGCAGTGTAAATCTCTTTCTTTTCTAAAACTCTCCAAAGTATTTCTCTTGAGACTTTATCATAAGCTTTTTTCAAATCAATAAAAATCAAATATAGGTTTTTCTTTCTCTCCTTAAATTTTTTCATTAAACTTCTTAATAAATGAATGACTTCTATAGTAGATCTACCTGGCATAAAATTAAACTGATTCTCTGATACCTTAGTATTATAGCGTAACCTTTGTTCGATCACCCTCTCCTAAAGTTTTAAAGTATGACTCATTAATTTAAGGGTAAATAGCATCTGGGTCCCTCTAGTTTACTTGTATGAGCAAGTAGGTCCCTCGAATATTAAAATGTAGCAAATTGGTCCCTCTAGTTTGATGAAATATGCATATAGGTCCTTGGGCCGTAACAGACGTTAGAAATCACCCTCTCTCTTTCCTCTCCGCATCTCTCTCCTCCCGATCGTCGCGCACGGGCGACGCCG
>JAEMOT010000401.1:139363-154751 GCA_019297695.1 Apostasia ramifera | reverse complement strand
GGCCGCGCGGCCGCCGGTGGGTCGCACCGCCGCTTGGGTCCGGTGGCGTCGCCCGTGCGCGACGATTGGGAGGAGAGAGATGCGGAGAGGAGAGAGAGAGGGTGATTTCTAATGTCGGTTACGGCTCAAGGACCTTTATGCATATTTCATCAAACTAGAGGGACCAGTTTGCTACATTTTAATTTTCGAGGGACCTATTTGCTCATACGAGTAAACTAGAGGGACCCAGATGCTATTTACCCTTAATTTAATTCTTTTATGATTAGCACAATTTTGTACAACACTTTTATTCTTATAAATAAGTACTAATATACTCTTTCTCCATTCATTTGACATCATTTTAGTCTTCAAAATCATATTAAACAATCTAGTGAGCTAAGAAACTCCTTCATCTCCTAAGCACTGCCAAACATCTATTGGGATGTTATCAGGTTTTACTACTTTTTTATGCTTCATCTTCTTTAAAGCTTTTCAGACTTCAGCTTTACTAATACGTCGGATGTAAGAGTAATTTTTACTTTTTTTTAGAGTGCTGAATTCTGTAAGATCAATTGCACAACTTTTATTGAAAAGCTGTTGAAAATAATACATTCATCTATTTTTAATATCTTTTCCATGAAAAATACTCTTTGATCTTCCATGAGAAGTTTGTAAAAAGGAGGAAATTTTTTACATTGATGTTGAGATGCTTTAATATATTTTTTAATAAAATATATTCATTCTTGTCAATAAAATTAGTGCGAACATAAAACTCAAGTTATAAAAAAAAATTTTGAAGTATAAAAATTTCACATTTAATAGATCTAAAATCAAATATATAATATATAAATTTAATCAATATAACTAAACTCATGTTAAGAAAGAAATACATTTACTAGAAAGACTGACCAATTTAAATACTTCAAATTAATTATACAAAATAATGATAATATAAATAATAATATTATTAAAATAATTCAAGCACGTTAAATAAAATAAATGAATACATTTAATGTATTGTATAATTAAAAAAAATTATTCAAACTTAAAAATAAAATTTATAAAACATTAGTTAAACTAACAATATTATATAATAATAAAAACTGACCTATAAAATAAAAATATATCATAAAAGTGAAATGCTAAAATATATAAGTAAATACGAAAAGACATAATGAAGAATAAATATTTTCATAAAAAGATTAAAACAACAACAATTAAAAACAAACTAAAAACAACTGATTTAAATGATTTTTTTCTCTAGATAGTATAATATCATACTGAACATAAATCGTAGACCTATAAAAGCTCCAATAAAAAAATTGAGTTATTAAATTTTATTCATATAAAAAATAATAAAAAAAACATAACACAAAACTCTAAAAAACAATCTTATATATGTAAAGCTAAATAAAAATTTATTTGATAAAATAAAATAAAAACAAAAAATTCATACAGCCAACCTTTCAAGGAAGAAAAAAGGCTTGGTTGGTACTGTTGTTGTGGTATTGATACCATTTTGAGCATACCGTGAAAATTCCTAAAACAGTATAAGAACCAAATAGAACTTTAACCCTTCTGCCAACAAGAGAATGCTAAAATGTGACATTATTTTTAGAGTCGAGGAGGCTGGAGTGTCCTCCCATCCTTAGAGAGGAAACGAGAATATAAACATTTTTATCAAACTAAACACCACCTTAAATAACTGATCTGAACTGTAATTTACCCTTGTTTTCACATAACATAGAAACTGCTTTTCTAAATTTGAATCCATGATTTGAACCAATGAATTCAAATCACAATGACAACAAAACAACTAAGACGACATTTGAATGAGGGAGCATCTAGTTCGATATAATCTTGACGTTATATTATATTGTCTATAAATTTTTATTGTTTGGTTAAATGACATGTTCAGATAATATTAAAAAATATAATTAAATTATCACTCAAAAATAAAAAATCAAATAACATTTATATAATATGAAATAGTACAAAAATAACATTGAACCAAATATTCCTTAATACTATATTGATGTCATGGCATGTTATCAAGATATCCTGACATCTCAATATCATTTTTATGATAATTCTATAATTTTTTTCTCTAGATAGTATAATATCATACTGAACTAAACAGCCCTTAAACCATACGGCACAACTAATGCTAACACTTCAACCAGTCATGCATTCTATCAAAGCTACAATCCAGTTTTGCATTAGGGACAAGCACATACAGCATTAAGAGAACTGAATCTAGCTATTGAGTTGATAACCAGATTAGAAGCAAATACATGGTATAAGTCAATACATGGCATTACAAGATACCCTTCACTGCCACAATACAACACTAAACACAAAGAAGCGTGATGCCCCTAAATAAGCAGACTAGTAGTTTCATACACTCAAGAAACCATTAAAAAAAGGCCCAGTAGGTTAACTGCTACTGTTAGAGAATATCACCATTATCAGTGCTATTATCATTAGTGCAGATAGGCAGTAGGAGGGTACTGGACCGAGTAGCCATTACCATAATATGTGGTGTGAGTAGGAGAAATAGTGTAAGCAGCAGACCCAAGCACTGAAGGTGGTGGCGGCAGAGGATGGGCCTCCGGAGGATACATGTATTGGCGGTCATATGGATAGGGATACCTTTCTGGTGTGCGATAAAAACTTTTTTCGGGGTATGGTGTTGAACGAGGAGCGTAAGTAGTAGCGCTTGCACGGGGTCGCTTTGATTGCGGTTTGGCAGCTTCGACAGCTCTCCTTTTGTCAGCCTTAGCTTTCTCCAGCTGAAGAACTCGTTTTTGAAGCGGATCCACGGGGTATTGTTCCTCCAGTTTGTGTTCTTCGATACATTTGATGACTGCCTTGAGTGCAGTAAGCTCCCGTTCATTCATTTCATTCTGGAAAGAAAATATTGCAGCTTGCTGATTAGTGATGAATCTAATTAATCACTGAGAAAAAAAATGAGAAAATACCAATGTTAAAAACGCTAGATTGTGGAAGCCAAAAAAATTCCAAAATTTCTTAAGCACATATTGAAAAGCTCATCGGATAAGAGAGTGTAATACCAGCCTGCTTTCTAAGACGGAAAATTACCAACCGTTTTAACTACAGTGGCTGCATTTGGCATCCATCCTGCTGCTTAAAACATTTTTGCGTCCAAACGGTTTCATGTTTACTTAAAGCTGTTAAGCATCCAAACAGTTTCACATGAAAGCTAAGCTACCTTAAACTGCTCAAACTACTTGAAGTGTTTAATACTGAGTCAAGCAGCTTAACTTTAAGCTACCAGAAAGATCGCTAAACTTGCTCGAGCTTGAAGCTGCTTGAGCTACGCAAGCTACCTAGGCGACGGCTTAACGTTAACTAGCTTAAAAAGTTATGTTGCTCAAATAAGCGATTTTTTTTTTTGATAAGTTGAGCGATTACGAAGTTGATAGATGACAAATTACCTGACCAGCAGGAGTCATGTTTCCAACTTTAGATTGTGACACTTTCCTCACCTCCTTTATATATGATTTAAGTAAAGGCACAGGAGCAAACTTTTCTGTCAGTTCCAAAGCAAATGCAAGATTGACAGCATCAAGCTGCCTTCCATTATTGATCAGTGCTTCAATCAGACCTGAGGATAAGGTAACAAATTAGCCAGGCTTACATAATAAATCGATGACAAAAGAGAAACCCAGAGTACCACAGAATAAATTCCTAAACACAGCAGGTACAGAACATCTCAGCTAGGATTCATGGAAACCTCACATACATCCACGTTAGACAAAAGAGGTTCTGATGGAACCATACACATGCTGGAAGACTCCACTTTTCATGCCTCTAGATGAAAAGTGATAACTACACTGTTAAATTTGCTTTGTAAAGTTTTAATAATCACATAAAAGAAATACAAACTCAAAGCACACGATGAGTTATTTTAAAAAGAATATTAATACAAACAAAAAATTAAACATGCGAGCATCATTTTTTATGAGAAGACATTTGAAATGCTACACATTCCATAGGTAGGGTTTCATGATTTTTGTTTTGCTTTTTTTGATAAGATACACATTCCATGGGCAGGGTTCCAGGGTTTGAAACAATACAATTGTTGCTAGCACTTCATATTTCTGAAAATGTTGAAGTTTTCAATTAACAAGAAAGAAACTGAACTGCGTGCTGTAAATCTCTTTGGCATCGAATCCAACAGTTCAATATCACTTATATGTATTCAGCGTGAAACTAAATTTCACATTTGGGCTATAGGACCCATACCACTCTATTAGTTGAGGCAAGCAGTTTGCACAGTAGATGACAGTGTTCATGCCAAGTAAAACTTAATTAGCAATAAATATATTATCTTTCTTCATGTGCTTTATTTCTATTTATTACACTATACAAAATTGAAAGTTTATAATTTCTATTGATGAGAATATTGGATTTAATAGACGTAATAAAGCATAAAAATCCAGGGAAAGTAAAGTGTAACCTGGTATTTTCTGTAAAAATCCAAGAGAACGGCAAAGGTCAGCTGCCTGACGACGCCGTGAAACAGCTGGAATCAATTTGCATATTTCATCCTCATCAAATTCAGAAGATATTCCGAACGTGGCCAAAAGTTGTAGAAAAGCATGTGCTTCCAATGAGTTGCCACTGGTTGCATAAATATCTAGACAGTCTAATTTTGGCTTCCAATACTTGGAGACCGCTATAGCTTGTTCTCTTATGTCTGCTGTGAGCCTCTGCTTCTCAGAAAGAGAATCAGAATCCAGAGTCAGGGAACTGAGAGATTCCATTAACATAAGGCAAGTTCTGCGTAAACCCAAAAGGCCAGCATCCTTTTTCCCATCAAAGCCTAGAATTTCACCAGCATAAAAATCTTTCAAGGATTGCAATACAAAACCAAAAGGATTACTTGCAGCTCTTAATGCAACTGGGATTTCTTCACGTATGGAAGCAAGATTCTTCCGATTGTCTGAAATGAACTTGTGTAGTCCCTCTACGTCCATTTTTTCACACAATTCCTCCAGCTTTGAAGTCGGCTTTTCACCCAAATCCCTGCTTTCTACAGCTGCTTCATCTTCGACATCTGATTTAACAACTGTGATATCTGATACATCTTCCACACTGCTTTCAAGATAGTTATTACCTACACCCTGATTTGTTAGCGCTGCAGAAGAATTCCTGTACTTTTCAAACAAAGCAGATAAAACAGCATCTCTTTCCTCTTGTAGCCTCTCCAGAGAAGCTTGCTCTTTTGCTACAACAACAGCTTCCCTCTTTTCCAGCATTTCTTGCGTCTCTGATACTTTCCTCACAAACTCCATTTCCTCATCTTCCAACTCACCAAATCTTTTCTTCAGTGACTGCTCAAGCCCATGAAAATGTTGCTCCAGCTCTTTCCATTTCAAGTTCAAGGATATAGCACTATGGCTCTCAAGTTCAGAAAATGCATGCTGAAGTTGTTGTAACTTGGAGGTAGTAGAATCAATTAAAGTAGCAACTGACTGTGTATCAGCCATGACAACAAAAGCCTGTTAGGGGACAAAAACACTACCAGTTACTGGAATTCTTTTATTGAGCATAAATAACTAACAAGCTATCAAATATCGAAGGTAAAATATAAAATGACAACAATAAACTCCTGAACACCAATTGAAAAGTTCGTGAGTTAAAAGTTCCTCTTTAAATCATAAGCAAAATAGCATTTCTACATCTTTTAGTCATAGAAATTCAAAGTTAAGGAAATCTAGAAGCATGTCTGCTAATAGGGTTGATGGGTCACGCAGAAGAAAATAAGACAATGGAATAGACAAATGAAAACATATCATATGAGAGTCATTATCATAAAAATATCCATTCGTAAATGATAAATTAGGTAAGATACATTATTATAGAAAGATCCATTCATAAATAACACATGCTACACATGCATAGAACCAAAATTCTTTACAACATGCAATACAATAATGTATAACAAACTCCAAATAAACCTATGTAAAACTACATATATCATAATATCAAGTAAACTGAATCACTGGCAGAACAGTTTATTTCTCAATCCCATTATTTTCATCAGTTAGACTTCCATCAAAGTTAGAACTCTGCAGCTACTATGATATAGCACGAGAGAAAATTTGAGGTTATCAATTATTCAATTTCCAAGCTTCAGTCAAAAATATCATTTTGTTCACCATTAGGTGCATGTAATCACATTATATCCCAGATTATCGGTTGATTCTAGAAATATACCTAGCTTTTCATGCTTTAATAGTTTAAATCAGGCCTTGCGAGCCAAAGCCAGTAAATAATTAGGCCTATACATTATCCCTATAAATTATATCCCTCTATTTTAAGCAATTCAAATATTCATTAATATTGAATGGTCAAAATCTATTAAAAAGGCACTCTAGGAGTTAGTCCTTTCCGTTATTACTTGATTCACAAGTTCAAAAATGCCTACGTAAAAAAGATGAACACTAGTAGCTGAATCTCTGTTGAGACCACACCAAAGAAGGAGCCTCATGCACCAACTCCACTCCTATTAGCAATTCACCTCTCAAATATCTTTTCATTTAGATCACTTTATACTTACAAAGAATCAGGGAAACATCTAGTTAGATATCAGCTCACCAAACCTAAAATTATGATTTGCACATAGCAGCCTCATTGCTTCCACAGCAGACGTTATGCTGTGGGCCATGAAGACTTCAAGTGCATACGACAAAAGAATGGCCTAAGATGGCAAAGTTGTAAACTTTCCATTGCACAAGACCGACAAGAATAGTAGCATCCAAAAAAACAACACTAATGTTGAATCACCAGACTTTTACCAGTTTCAAATGCCACCAGACAATAAATATGTGTGGTACAACAGTTCTGGAAAAGCTACTTTCTTTTATATCGAATGAAATATATAAGTCCGTGGTTTGGCATTTTACTGAAGAAAAATCATACCCAAAACCAAGAAAAAAGGAAGGTGAAAATCACTACATGCCATTACCATTTCCTGTATCTCAATTACATGAAAGGACAGGCTAATCTGTCAAAGTATGAAAACAGATAGGTGCAATCATAAACAATAGGTTGTTATGGAAGACATCGAACTACAAAGGGGCAAACTTTACAACAACAGAGCACTGGAATGTGTTCAAAATTTGTAAAACAGGTCCATTTACATATTTTCCGTTACACTTGTCTAACACTCTGACACATAAGCCCTAAAGCACTTACGCCTGATCCATTCTAACCCCGTATTTTCCAGTTCCAACTTTTCCCGTCTACTATCCTAGAAAGATTCGTTATCTAGGGAAAACAGCTGCAGATCTGCTTATGAACAGCTCCAACACCTAATTTTCCCAGCATCCAGCTCGATTTTCTAATGATGGAAGGCATCAGAAAGTCTCGACAACTTTACAATATCCAAACCTAGTTCTAGGTCCACATCACAAGTGTAACTCCAAAAAAATGTAAATGAAGGGGAAAGAAAAATTTGCATAAACCCGAGCTAGAAAAATCAAAGGACGACACTCTCCGAAACAAAATCAAGCTCATCAAAAAGACTAACAAACACCAACGACCTAAGAGCAAAACCCAACAGTAAAAATCCTTGCCCTAATTCACTTTGCGCTAGGATTCAGCAAAGAAGGATAAGAAACAATAAATCCAAACGGCGGAATCGAAGATGAAGATTTTTACTGGATCCAACATACTCATACCAGTTTTCAAGAGCCGATACGAGTAGACAGAAATCACGGAAACAGGAGAGGAGCCGGGGAGCAGGAGAGGGAGGGGGCGCTCCTCGACAACATCCTGGAACCGAGAAGGAAGAAAAAGCACCCAGCACCGGCCTCCTTTATCGGGGGAAATAATATTGGGAAAACTTTCATCTAGGTCTATGAGTGTGAGCTGATATTTCAAAAGGTTCATAGAAATGAAATCCTTTCATTTGAGTCCTCAAATCAAATTTCATCTCCAAAAAAAACTTTCCAATGTGAATCTCTACGAAAAAACATGATCATTTAAAAACCTGAGTGAAATTTACCCATAATAATAACCATATTTTTAGATCCTCAACGGCAAATTTTATTAAGTTCTCAACGTTCGCCGGTCAAACACAGCTCACACGGTGTGGGTTCCATCCATTGCATATGTGGCGTGACCCAGTTGGCCGTTCGAACATTACACAATAAAATCTCTCTCCACAGGGCCAGCAGAATATTCAAAACTGAGGACTTACATAAAATTCGTTCAAATTTTATTCAATTTAAATTAAATTAAATTTTCTCATAAATTCAAGAGATAATTACCTATATGTCATATAATTTAATTTTATTTATGTCTTACCCATCCATTCTTAATTAATTACGCTATGCACACTCAAAATATTATAAAATCTTATATATACACATTTTAATTTATTTCTATTATAATGAGTAATCATAATTTTTCAATAACCTAACTATAGTTAGATTACAAAAAATCTGAACCATTCATCATATTATTTTAAGAATATTTAAATATATTTTGAGTGAAAAATTCTAAAATCTTAACATTTAGGTGGCGGCAAAGGAAGGAGATATCCGCGACGTGAATTAATTTTAGGACAAATCAGCGCTTTAGTGTGGTATTGAGGAAGAGAAAAATATGTACCATTAAGAATAAAAATATAATTTTAATAATTTACTAACAGAATATTTTTTTTCAAATAAATTTTGATTAAGTTTTAACTCAAATGTGTTTATGTAAGATTTTGTAATGTTTTGAATGTGCATAGCGTAATTAACTAAGAATGAATAAGTAAGACATAAATAAAATTAAATTATGTGATATGTAGGTAATTATCGCTAAATTCAAATCAATTTATTCCAAATAAAATTAATTTAATTTATAACTAACTCCATATATATATATATTATTAAAAGTGAGAATTTAGACAGATAAAAACTTTTATTTTTTAGTTATGCAAGATCTCAATCATTTATTTTTTTTAAAAAATTTGCTGATTAGCTATCTAAGATAATAGCCGTTCATCTCTCATCCATTTTTCTTTTTCATAAATCACAATCATTATTTTATTTGATAGCTCAAATTCACTCTCCAATAAACACATCATTAAAACTTGACACCAGTTCAAGCTATTCTCTTGATGCTTATTAAGGTAAAATTTTTTATCTTTTACTTTAAAAAAATCATAAATTTACATTCATCTCTTTATGAACAGTAGCTATCTATTTCTCATCCATGTACGTAGCAACATATCAAACCATTAGATTCCTAATTTAGAAAAACTACAATTTATTCTTATGTTGGCTTTTTTTTTAAACTAGAAATTAGAATGTGGTCCTTCAATTTTCACTAATTTTAGTATTAAGTCTTAAGAAATGATAATTTAGTTAGTCAATTTTTCTTAGATTTTAATTTTAGATTGTAACTCCTTATAATTATATTTATATTTCAATCTCTTAATACCTAAGATCAAAAAAATTATAAATTGGTCTTTTAATTACTATTAAGCTTGTCTTACGTCCTCAATTTTTACAATAATTGTAATATAGTATCTTGATTTTCTTAATTTTCAACTTAAATTTAAAAAAATTATAATTTGGTCTCTCAGTTTTTCTTAGTCTTTACTTTAATTATAACTTGCTACAATGAAAATGATCATTTGGTCTTACTATTTTTTTCAATCTACTATATATTAAAATGATAATTTGGTTCTTTAATTTTTTCTTACTCTTTACTTTAGATACAATATCTTTAAAAAAAATTATAATTTAGTCTTCTAATATTTTTAATCTTTATCATAGGATTTATGAAATTATAATTCTGTTTACATATATTTTTTCCTGATCTTAATCTTAAGTTCCAATTAGTAATTAAAAATATATAATTTTGTCCTCTAATTTTTTTAATCTTAATTATAAGTTTTAAAAAACTACAATTCAGTCTACTAATTTTTTCTAATCTTAATCTTAGGTCCTAATTTCATCATAAAAAATTATAATTTAGTTCATAATTTATATTAAACTTCATCATAAGTCCTACAAAATTATAATTTAGTTTTTCAATTTATGCTAATATGGCACACGCTGGTTGGGTTTGTGCACCGTGCACCAGTGCATACAAAAATTTCTCAGTAGCACATACTCCTATTAGAGAATTCTGAGTTTTTATAAAGCCCAATATGATGCATTTTTTGAAATTTTAGTATATTTATTTATTAATAAAAAAAATCATGAATCAAAATAACGAGTCTATTTATAAACAAATTAATATTCTTAATATATTTTTCTTATTCGTGAACTCAGATATGCATGAGTTCATTTGCAAATTACATGTACCAAATCTAAACATGATTTTATTTTCTCTAACTAAATTCGTAGAAACTTGAGCTTGATTTTAATAAATCAATGAATGTAAACTTAAGAAAATCACTTTGTTTGTCTAAGCCCTATCAGCTACAACTTACAACGGCTCTGCAGATGCTACCAATTATAATGTTACATAGCACAATAACATTCAACCATTTATAACTCTATTACTTCACGTTAATAAAAATTATATATCTTAAACAATTAATAAATAAAAACATACAAATTATATAACCTAGACAATTTACATAATCAATATTCTGAAATTATATATTCTAGACAATTAATAAATAAAAACATACAATTTCCTATCGAATAGAATATAAATCTAGAAAAAATTAAAAAATATCATATATTAGAAAAGCCTCTAATAAAATTGTCAACACGTGGTTCCTGCGTTGCATCCTGACCGTACACGTGGCGCTTGGCTGGCCTCCACTTGATTGATTAATTTGCTGACACATCCCTTTGATTTTGCAGGACTTTTGACCAGGTCAAACCTTGACCACGAGGGTTCAACCTAACCTCGCTCCCCGATATCTCAGGATACCCCTGATAACATCGGGCACGAGATTACGGAGCAACGCCTGTCATAATCAGCTCCACCTAATCGCGCTGCTCCCCGTATAGAGCGCCTTTTTCCAGACCCATAATTCAAGGATCCACATGCTTCAGCCATCACGGATCCCCAGAAAAAGTACCAATATTTAAAGGTATCGTCCTTTTGGGCAACTGCAGGCCTCTCCGGTGGCAGACAAACGGCACGGACCCAGAGCCTGTCCATCACCTTTTCTCCGAAAAATCAGGGTGAAGCCACGCACTCCAACGGCTATAAAAACCCCTGAAACAGTCCCCAACAGAGATCAGAACTCTCATTGTAACAGGGCCCCAACTAAGGAGCTCTCTCTCTCCTTCCTTCTTTTCTCCTTTCTAAAATACTGTATAAGCCTTCAGGGCCACTTTTTCTCTATTAGTGAAACCTTTTTCGATGATCGACCGGTGGACGTAGGGGATTTCCTCCCTGAACCACCTTAAATCGCTGTGTGCTTCTCTGGATGCTCTAGACTGATTTTCTCCTTGAGCTTTCATTAACAGGCTCACCCCTTTTGCGCGCCGCCGTCTCCCGGAACTCTCTTTCTCTTTGGTGTTACTTGGGACCCCCACATCCTACGTCAACATCTTCTGGTGCTTTCATTGAGACCTGGAAAGATGGTGGCCAGAACGCGCAAAACCAACTCTGCGGCCCACGGTGTGCACGCGGGAGAACCCTCTGTTCGAGCGCTGGACGACAGAGCTTCGGCCTCAACTTCCCGGCATCACGCCGAATCTGCTTCCTCCTCCAGAGGCACACGTGTCTCAGAACTTCAGGGGATGCTCGCGAATCTCACTGACCTGGTCACCGGTCTTATAGCCCACCAGGTCGTGATTCTAAGACAGACACAACCAGTGTGTGCGGTGCTCCCTCTCCCACCGGTAGCTGCGGTCCCTGTTCCACCTCCTCCGGCCCCTGGAGCTCCCACACCGGTACCTCCGGTCGCAGCGGCCCCAGAGTTACTTTCGCCGGTCGCGGCGGCTCCTGTTCCACCTCCTTCGGCCGCTGGAGCTCCCACACCGGCTCCTCTGGTCGCAGCACCCTCCATCCAATCTTCTGGTTCCTCCAGGCCGCCCAGATGTCCTTTCAGCCTTCAGGTGGTTCGCCAAAACTCACTCCCACCTTGTCCACTACCACAACCTGCTTTTCTTCCACCTGTTTTTCCTTCTTTCTTCGCCGGAAGAGACCCCCTCTTTCCGGGCGATCAGGCCCCTCATCATGGGCCTGATCCCTTCTTCGGACCAATGGACAGAAATGCTCCTTTTTCTGATGCTATCCGTCTAGCCCCAGTCCCAGAGGACTTCAGGCCTCCCAGACTGGAGGTCTATAGGGGTGTGATAGATCCCCGTGAGCATGTGCAGGGGTTTGAGGCCGCAGTCCGTTACAGCCAGCCGGACGAAGCCACAAGGTGCCACCTCCTGGCCAACACTCTAAAGGGGGCAGCGTTCAGCTGGTTCATCAACTGTCCAGGGGTCACATCTCCTCTTACGAACATTTGAAATGGGAGTTGATAGCCCGTTTCATCGGCCGAACCCGTATGGTCGTCTCTGACATGGTGCTTGCCAAGATCAAGCAAGGCGAGAGAGAAAGCCTCCGGGACTATACCAACTGCTTCTTCGCCACTGCAGTAGAGGCTGAGGATGTAGAGCCTGCAGTGGCCATGCACAACTTCTGGAGAGGACTCAAGATAAGGGACCTGTCCAAATCCTTACAGTTGGCCAAACCTCGAAGCTACCCAGAACTGGTAGCCAGGGCCAGTCAATTTATGCTACACGAGGATGCTGAGTCCTCCCCCACAGGCGCTCCCGAGATTAAGCAGGAAAGAAACAAGAGGAAACAGCGAGATGCTGAATTCTCAGCCACGAGGATACATGTGGCCAGACATCATAAGGAAGATGAGGGAAAACCTCGGCGCGCCCTTCCCCCAAAGCTTTTCCTCTCTCGGCCACTCCCTGAGGTTTATGCAGCAGCTGTTAAGCAAAGATGGATCCGACCTGCCAGGCCCAGGCCGGCGCCACCACTCGGAGTGGATCCCAACGACTACTGCGAGTTCCACGGAAACTGTGGGCACAGGCTTCACAAGTGCCGAGGCCTCAAAACCTTCTAGAAAAACTGATGAATCAGGGCAAGCTTGAAGAGTTCATGCAGATGGCGCCAATTTTTACTGCTGCCCAAAAAGGAAAGGCCCCCGAGATTGCTGAAGCCCTTGCCAAGGCCCTACCATCTCCAGGCCCCAGTCAATCAGGGCGGCCTTACCTTCCGGCCACCAGAACGATCAATACTATCTTTAGCATTGACCCAACCGCTCACCGCCAAGCAGCTGAAGTCAGGGGCATTTCTGAGCAACATGCCTTATCTATCTCCCTTACTTTCTGCAACAAAGATCTCCCCCACCAAGGCAATTTATATAACAACCCGATAGTAGTCGTTACCCGCATTGCCAATTTCGATGTCCGGCGGGTGCTCCTTGACTCTGGAAGCGCCGCCGACATCTTATTTGAGTCTGCCTTTCTCCAGATGGGGCTCAAAGAGGTCAGCCTCCTCTGCGCTGGGACCACCTTGCTCGGTTTCTCTGGTGAAAGGGTCCAACCTCTGGGATTCATTACTCTACCCGTCTCCTTTGGCGATGACAACGGCTACGCTATGAGCATGGTCAACTTCACAGTTATCAGAGCTAAATCGGGCTACAACACCATCCTAGGGAGGACAACTCTAAACTCTTTTGGGATGGTGATTTCCATGCCCCACCTGTGCGCGAAGTTTCTGACCTCCAGCGGCGTTGTCACCATCAGAGGAGACGCTAGACAAGCTACCCGCTGCTTTCAAATAGCGGCGCAGCTTGTGGTCGATCAAATGGATCCCAGAGAATCCCAACCGGTCATACCGCAGGAAGGGGTCATCAACATAGCCTTAGGGGGTGAAGATTTTTCCAAAATTATAAATGTTTCATCTTATCTGAATGACAATTAGCAAGCGGAAGTTATCGCCCTGCTTTCAGAGTATATTGATGTCTTTGCATGGTCTCCTGAAGATGTTACAGGCATGGACAGGGCTGTCTGCGAGCACCATTTGAATGTATCTCAGGCCATCTCCCCCATTGCACAAAAGAAGAGAGTAATGGCGGAAGAGAGGCAGGATGCCATCAAGGAGGAGATTAACAAATTACTGGGGGCCGGTTACATCAGGGAAGTCCAATATCCTCAATGGCTAACTAACGTTGTTATGGTAAAGAAGGCCAATGGGAAGTGGAGGATGTGCGTTGACTTCAGGACATTGAATTAGGCCTGCCCGAAAGATACTTATCCTCTCCCCCGTATCGATGCGATGGTGGACCGTACCGTTGGGTACGAGGTTATGAGTTTTCTAGATGCTTTTTCTGGGTATCATCAGATCTGGATGGCCAAGAAAGATGAGGAAAAGACAGCCTTCATTACTGACTACGGTACTTATTGCTATAACGTTATGCCATTTGGTCTCAAGAACGCCGGTGCTACATACCAGCGCATGATTGATGCCGTCTTTAAAGGCCAAAGGGGAAGGAATCTTGAAGCCTACATAGACGATATTCTGGTCAAAAGCAAATCCTGGGCAGAACACCTCAGGATAACTCAGCAGCTATGAGACCTATGTCCTTGTATATTGAGATATTCATGTCGACCTAAGCGTCGCTCAGGTATGATCTAAAAACTCAAATCTCGATCATCGTACCCGAGGTTCCGAACCTTGCGCACAATGATACTCACTAACCTTCACTATACGGTGATCACCAAGTCTAGCAGCGCCTGGCAGGCGGGGTTTCCTACAAATATTTGGGACCTTTCTGTAAGCCCATCTGGCCAGCGGAAGGTCTGAAGGTCTGCTCGTAACCTTAGGGCAGTCCCTGATATCGACTTACGATACAGGTCCCCCCTAAGCAGGGTGCATTCGCTTCCCACTAGGATATCTGCCATTCCAAGAGGGTCAGCACTTGCCTTAAGTACAAACATCATACGCGATGTTTCAGACGCTCAAGTCCTTTTGGCATTGGGTCAGATAACTCCTCCTATGCAGGATCTCCACTATTATTACTACTACTCCCCTGTGCAGGTTTACAAAGAAGTATATACGACCCTAATGAAGGGAATTCTCGAGGTCAGCCCATGCCCAAAAGTACAAACATCGTGCACGATATTTTAAGACGAAAGTCTTTTTGGCATTGGGTCATATAAACCCTCCTGGGCAGAATTCTTCCTATTATCATTATCCTTTACTTATGGATTTCAGGGAGTTTCAAAGTTGAATTTAAGTTATCAGATGGTTCAAAAGCTCTTTGTTATCTTATTGAGGGGGCTTCTTTTAGAACTGGTCAGAATATCTCAAATTCATACAAAGGTACCTGTGCATTACATACACATCAAAATAAAATAGGTATGGAAGACAAACTCTCTATTATTGCTTTCTAAAATTACAA
>JAEMOT010000401.1:102234-139249 GCA_019297695.1 Apostasia ramifera | reverse complement strand
TGCTACATACCAGCGCATGATTGATGCCGTCTTTAAAGGCCAAAGGGGAAGGAATCTTGAAGCCTACATAGACGATATTCTGGTCAAAAGCAAATCCTGGGCAGAACACCTCAGGATAACTCAGCAGCTATGAGACCTATGTCCTTGTATATTGAGATATTCATGTCGACCTAAGCGTCGCTCAGGTATGATCTAAAAACTCAAATCTCGATCATCGTACCCGAGGTTCCGAACCTTGCGCACAATGATACTCACTAACCTTCACTATACGGTGATCACCAAGTCTAGCAGCGCCTGGCAGGCGGGGTTTCCTACAAATATTTGGGACCTTTCTGTAAGCCCATCTGGCCAGCGGAAGGTCTGAAGGTCTGCTCGTAACCTTAGGGCAGTCCCTGATATCGACTTACGATACAGGTCCCCCCTAAGCAGGGTGCATTCGCTTCCCACTAGGATATCTGCCATTCCAAGAGGGTCAGCACTTGCCTTAAGTACAAACATCATACGCGATGTTTCAGACGCTCAAGTCCTTTTGGCATTGGGTCAGATAACTCCTCCTATGCAGGATCTCCACTATTATTACTACTACTCCCCTGTGCAGGTTTACAAAGAAGTATATACGACCCTAATGAAGGGAATTCTCGAGGTCAGCCCATGCCCAAAAGTACAAACATCGTGCACGATATTTTAAGACGAAAGTCTTTTTGGCATTGGGTCATATAAACCCTCCTGGGCAGAATTCTTCCTATTATCATTATCCTTTACTTATGGATTTCAGGGAGTTTCAAAGTTGAATTTAAGTTATCAGATGGTTCAAAAGCTCTTTGTTATCTTATTGAGGGGGCTTCTTTTAGAACTGGTCAGAATATCTCAAATTCATACAAAGGTACCTGTGCATTACATACACATCAAAATAAAATAGGTATGGAAGACAAACTCTCTATTATTGCTTTCTAAAATTACAAAAGGAGATTACAATTCACTCTTCTTACAAAGAAAATGAGTTACCCTCTGTCGATCCTATCTAAAAGTCTAAATACTCGATGGATGAGTTCGTCAGACAGGTCAAAACCCTCTTCTTTGTAAGAAGGATCAGCAGCCATGCAAGGGAAAGGATCCACCTCTTCAAGTTCGGCGGCAGTAACCTTCCCCCCTTGAATTAAAGTGTAAGCCAATCCCTCCCATGAGCGCCTGATCCCTTCTAACCTTAGCTTCTTGCAGGGAAGACTAGTCTTGTAGGCTTCCACAGCAGCAGTGGACCTCTCGGCGATAAGGGCTTCCTGTTGATCGACGACCTCAGCGAGCTTCCCCTGCAGGACTTTATTGTCAGCCTTCACGGCGACCAAGGCAGACTGGCGAGCTGCAAGCTCCTCTTGCAGCTTCGCCTTCTCCTCCTGCAGCTTATTCCTCTCCTCGAGCAGCTTGGCCTTTTCCCCCTCAACGGCGTCAAGCTCTGAGGACCTAACCCCGAGCTCGGTCCTTAGGGCCTCTATCTCTTCATCCTTCTGATGAAGCCGAGACCCCTGCTCCAGCACCTGCTCCTCGGTCCTCAGAGCCCTGTTCAGAGCCAAAGGCAAGCGAGTGAGAACCTACAAGCAAGCACAAAACAAATCAGCACACAGGATTAAAGCGGATAAGAGAGCCTGAAAAGGAATCCTTACCGTGGCTATCCTGTTGGCCATTCCCGAGTATAGATCTGGAGTGGAGGTTGTTTCCATCTTCTCCTCCATGTCTTCAGCCACCAGTCCGCTCCCTAGGGCCAGACCTACCTCTCCTCGATAGTCTTGACCCTTATTCTCGGATGACACGGTGAGGACTGTCATTCTTCGATCAACCCCTGTCGTCCTCACCGCCAACTTCACACCTATATCCCTGAAGACTCCACTGAAATTGGTGCTATAAGGGGGCTCTACACTTCGCTGCCAGTCGTGCTCTTCCCCGGCAGCGAAACCCCTCCCCTCTGCACTCCTCGCCTTCTTTTGTAGGGGCTCAGATTTCATGTTCCCGGAGGAATCCCTCTTTTTTCCATGAACCTCCAGGGGAACCAGTGCCAGGTAGGGTCCCTCCACCTTCTCCTTTCCCTGGCCTCCATCGGCCTTATTCCATTCCTTATTCTCCCCTATGACAATCCCTGTATTGCCTTTGGGGGTTGCTTGGGGTTTGGCGGCTGGCATGGGTTCCTTACCTTTCCCTGTATAACCCAGCTCAGCCAATATTTTCTTGTCGTCTGCAGTGTCCTCGGGAGAGGACACCACATCAACGACGACTCCGCCGCAGACCGGCTCTGGAACCCTTATTTCTCCTCCTTCCCCTTCTGTAGCAACCTCTTTGCTGAGTTGGGTGATGGGGTGCCCCCTCCTAGCTCTCTTCATCAACACTGTGTTGGAGGGGGGAATGACTTCTTTCAGGACGTTGTATCCCAGTGTCTTGGCATGTAAGGATATATCATTCCTTACATGCCTCAGAAAATCCTTTGGGGGCCAGCTCCGCTCCTTCAACTTCTCTAAATTCCTTAGGGTGTCCGGCCCTACCACCCATTGACATCCCCAGAGACCTCAGGGGGGCACACCCCAAGCGTTAGAGGGATCCCCAAATCACCTCCGACGAAGAAGTAGTAGTCCCTCCAATCTGAGTGGGAACTACTCGCTCCCGAGAACATCGCCTTCCTCGTCTTCGATCGAAGGGCCAGGCACCCCCCCTACCCAGGCACCGTCATCCAACTAAACAAGCTTCTGAACAACGTCAGAGTCCTCGGTTTCCCTTGAGCTTGCAAAAGCTTCAAAAAGAAGTACACGTAGGCAATGGCGTTGGGAGAAAGCTGTGCAGGGACAAGCTGGAAGGAGTTCAGGATCTCCCTAAACTCCGGCTGCGGCGGCAACATCAAACCATACTCTACCTGAGCACACTAAACGCAGACGGCCTCCTGGGGGGGACGATTCGGTCGAAGGTCGGCGGAAGGAGGAATGATTGTCAGGTTAGGATTTCCTCTGAAGCCCCTGGTAGTGTTGAGCAGCTCATGCTCCATCAAAAGACTCTCCTGATAGCTGGAGTCCCTGTGGAATTGGGTGGATAGCTCAGCCCACTGGACATCTCCTCCTCCTATGATTGACATCTGCTAGGGGCAAAAGGGTGTTCTCTCTCTCTTTCCCTCTCCTTTCTCCTTAGGGTTTGAGGATAAACAGGCGCGTCAGCTGCTCCCGAGCGAGTCCTCCCCTTTAAAGGGAAACAACTGCGCCATTTCTTATTCTGGCTCTCTGATCTCCTTGATCAGCGCGCGGACATCATCAGACTGCTCGTACTCTCTGACAATCCCAAGAATCGAAGCGGCGCACGGGTCTCAAAGCGGCGCACAATTTTCGATGCATCGCTTCCGCCCGTTTCGTCGTATGTCGTCCACGATTCCCTACTATCATACACGAGGGTTCAAGGGATGATCATTTTCCCCCTTATGATCGATTTCCTACTATCGTACATAAGGGTTCAAGGGATGATCATTTTCCCCCTTATGATTGATCCCCTACTATCGTGCACGAGGGTTCAAGGGATGGTCATTCTGGTCCTTTTGCTCCTTACCCGATATTCTATCAGGCTCGAGGATTTGAGGAATAGTCATTTTTATCCTTATCCGATATTTTACTATCATGTATGGGGATAGCTATTTCATCTTTTTACTTAGAATTTTCTTTATTTTTAAGTTCTTTACTTTCACTTATAAATTTATGTACTCTTCTGAAACTTCGTGGTACCTATTTCAAACACGAAAGGAGAGATACAGAATAAAGAATTCATTCATAGCAAGTTTTTGAAAAGAAAAATACATTTCATTTATGATAAAACTTGTTACAAGTTCATTTTTCTTTGCCCTCACATGTTCCTCTCATGAGTACAGGAAAAAAATAAAGAAAAATACAAGGCTTCAGAACTTAGACACCTGGGGTAGTGACCCTGATCTCCTGGGCCCAAGACCCCTCCTCCCTAAGATCAGTCTGTTACGCTCCTGACCATAGACAGTAGATATCCCTGGGGACTCCTCAGTTTTCACACCTCAAACGATAGTTCCAGCTTCATTGGGGTTATCTATTTGAGAAATGGATCCTTCAAGTGCTGCAGAGGAAGAGGATTTCCCTATCAGACTAAGGAGCTGGTTGAGGAGAGAAACAGGTCACTTCTGACTCCCTGGCCGATCCTGCGGCTGAGGAGGAGGAAGCGCTCGCCCCGACCAACTGGCCTCAATAGGAGTAGTTTGGCCTTCTTCAGGACTTCTCCGGGAAGGAGCTAGCTGATACCCCCAGCCTGCGTAGGACTTTGGTGAAGGAATCTCCTCTGGGCAAGGGCTCTCAACGTCAAAAAACCTACCCGGTCCCTTAGGACTGCAGAAGGGAAGAACCACTGGGCCTATGATGTTCTTCTGATTCAAGATACTCACATCAACCAATGTCTGCAGTAGAACATCAAAAGCAGCCTGACTCTTCACGTGGTGGCCCACCGGTGAGGCGCTGACGATCTTCACCGCCCTCCTCACCGCTTCTTCTAGATCCTCCATACGTCGTCCCCGCCATCTAGAGCTATTTTCCACCAAGGCCCGCAGAGAGTGGACCTCAGATTTCAGCGACTCCTCCCGGCGGCGAGCTTCAAAGATCGCCTCCTTCGCCCCTGACGAAGCCTCCCTGGCTTTGGTCAGTTCCTCCCTTAACCTCCTTCTTTCCTCTCTCAAAGCCTCCCTCTCATCGTCCAACTCCCTTATTCTTTTATGGAGGTCTTTGATATGGGCGGAGTGGGCTTGATTCACATCTGATAGATTGCGATGGAATTCCTTTCTCGCAATCTCATTTTTATTAGCTCACTCTACGTTTACCAAAGCCATGGAAGCCAACCTATCTTCCAACTTGTGCAGCTTCCCTAGTTCCTCCTTTTGATCACTTAGAGAACACTTTATAACTTGGGACAAAGCGCCCTCCAAATCTCTTATCTTCTTAAGGTAGTGGGACTCTACTACTTCTTTACCCTTTAGAGATTTCACCACCTCCAGGACCTCAGAGGTGTTCCCCAAGATCTTCTCCTCTTCCCTTCTTATCTCACATAATCTGTCTCCCAGCACACCCCAGGCCTCCCCAGTACCAGAGATGGCGCTGGAGGCAACTGGGAGGACCTTTCCTTCTTCTTTGTTACCTCCGCTTCGCCCCCTGACCCTTCAATGTCGGAGGCAGTAAGGAGGGACTCTTCCTTCTTCTCCTTGATGCCTTCCTCCATCTTGGCATCTTCCTCCTTCTCACCCTCCTTATCCTTCTCTCCCTCATCACTTTGGAGGTCTAATGGAGGGAGAGAGGAGGAAAGGCTTCCTTTTCTTCTCATAAGAGGGGACTGGGGCATCAAGGAAGGAAGGATCGCGAGCCAGCAGGAGAGATTTCTTCACACCCCCTTCTTCAACCCTAAACCTAGGAAGGAGTCGCTCAAACTCTTCATCCTTGAGAAAGATCTTCCCAGGTGCTAATCTCTCTCCAGTGGCTGTATTACCTACCAGGGTCACCTCCTTCAGTCCCCTAGCCTTTTGAGGCGGCTTGACGGGAGAATCGGAAACAACCACCACCTCAGCAGCCTCCGTGCCCACCGTCTTCTGCACGGACTCCAGTACCTGCGCCAAAACACTGGCTACCTTCGCTACCGGGACCTCTTCTTCACTCGGAGCCGCGGCAGCAGGAGCCGGCGTCTCCGACCGCATCCCCTCTTCAGGCGGCTCCACCAACATCTTCTTCTCCGGATGAGGAACCTCAGCCGGAGTCCCGCCTGCTTCTTCTTCTTGGAGATACTCATCAGGGCGGTCCATTCCCTCTCCTCCTCCATCTCTCTAACAAAAACTCTCTTGCAGGGAAAAATTTCGGAGTGAAGGCAAAAGGATGCGAATCGGCGGACGCCGCCCCCATCTTATTCTTGTAGGCCTTGGGTAGCGCATCCACCCTCGTGACGGTTCGCATTCCAAGACTCATATCAATATTCGCGCCCTAACAATGCTGGGGGCTGATGTTAACACGTGGTTCCTGCGCTGCATCCTGACCGTACACGTGGCGCCTGGCTGGCCTCCACTTGATTGATTGATTTGCTGACTCATCCCTTTGATTTTGCAGGACTTTTAACCAGGTCAAACCTCGGCCACGAGGGTTCAACCTAACCTCGTTCTCCGATATTTCAGGATACCCCTGATAACATCGGGCACGAGATTATGGAGCAACGCCTGTCACAATCAGCTCCACCTAACTACGCTGCTCCCCGTACAGAGCGCCTTTTTCCAGACCCACAAATCAAGGATCCGCATGCTTCAGCCATTACGGATCCCCAGAAAAAATACCAATATTTAAAGATATCATCCTTTTGGGCAACTGCAGGCCTCTCCGGTGGCAGACAAACGGCGCGGACCCAGAGCCTGTCCATCACCTTTTCTCCGAAAAATCAGGGTGAAGCCACGCACTCCAACGGCTACAAAAACCCCTAAAACAGTCCCCAACAGAGATCAGGACTCTCATTGTAACATGGCCCCAACTAAGGAGCTCTCTCTCTCCTTTCTTCTTTTCTCCTTTATAAAACACTGTATAAGCCTTCAGGGCCACTTTTTCTCCATTAGTGAAATCTTTTTCGCTGATTGATCAGTGGACGTAGGGGACTTCCTCCCTGAATCACCTTAAATCTTTGTGTGTTTCTCTGGATGCTCTGAACTGATTTTCTCCTTGAGCTTTCATTAACAGGCTCACCCCTTTTGCGCGCCGCCGTCTCCCGGAACTCTCTTTTTCTTTGGTGTTACTTGGGACCCCACATCCTACGTCAACAAAAATAATTACAAATAAGTGAAGAAAGACTTCCTATAGAATATAATAGACTATTAAATAAAACTGATTTCATAAATATCTCATAAAAAAATACAAATAAAATATCTAAATCAAGAAGATATTAATTTACCCAATACTAATCTAAAAATCGATAATTCTAAACTAGACTTAAGTATATAGCACAATAACATTCAACCATTTATAACTCTATTACTTCACGTTAGGTATTTAAATGTAAATTTTAATATTTGCATCATTATCTTATTTATGAAATATATATATGTATATATATAGTATACAAAATTTTTATTATATATATAAATATGCTTTATTTTTAACATTAAAATATTATAATTTGAATTTTATTTTAATATTATTAAATTAATCTGATGAAACAGACTGGTCAACTTGCATAGATTAATGAGTAAATAACATTTAAATCACTTTTATTTGCACTTATATAATAATGTTTTGTAATTTTTTAATTTTAGTAAAATAGTTCACTAATTTTTTTTAAAATAAAAGTGTAGATTAAAATTTTTTAATAACAGATGGTATATTTTTATAGTAAAAATGTAGCTACATATTTCATAGCTAGTTTTTTTAGTAGCATAGATTGTATAGTTATTAGATGACGCTTATCACTCATCGTTATTATAAAGATAATTATTTTCAAATATTCTTTTACTATTAAAGTAATATTCATTACAAAAAAAATTATCCGTATTTTTACTCAAATTAATAAGTTGATATGCTTAATTTAAAAATTAGAACGACCTTTCCGTATGCATATAAGAACAAATAGGAGAAAGTTAAATATTGCTATTTATAATTTATGATTAAATCCTAAGTGGCCGAATTCATCAGTAACTTTGCTTCAAAAAAGCTTTTATGATATCTTATATTCATGCGTAAGCATGCTCTCCACAATTTAAAGCATTCATAATTTTAGTATAAGCTATATTTTGAACATAATATTCAACTTGTAAGAGTAAAAAATATGCATAACAAAATTTCCTATCGATAAATGCTGAAATACTTAAACATATCCAAACAAATTAAAAAATATTATCATGTGAAAAAAAAGGACAGTATAATAAAAAATATTATAATTCAGTTATGATATAGTTTGAAGATAGCCTACTATATCAGTGGAAGAATTAAAATAAATTTTATAAAAAAAATATTAGTCAATTATTTAGTTTTATTCTGAGATGGTGTATATACAAACATACATACACATATATATATATATATATATATATATATATATATAAACAAATCATATTTACTTTCAAATAATTAAAATATTTCATAAAACTTTGATAATAAATTATTATTATTATTATTATAATTCACTAACTTTCTTCAAAATTTTAAAAGATTACTCACATATCAGTGAATGCTTTCCATTTTCTCAAAACATAACAAAAAAAAAAAGTCTAACATAGATTAAATAAAGAGACTATTAATGAAATACTTCTTAAAAGTAAAAAAGTAAGGTCCTCTTAGTCGAGTAAGGAAGAAGCTTATCTGTATTCGAATTATGCCACTATAAATTTTATGTGAGGTAAAAAAAATCATGTATATAAGTGAATAAAAAATAAAAAGTAGATGATAAATATTACAGAACTTTTTAAAATCTTAATTTATAGCACAGAAATTAGCGATTAATATTAAGACATTCCATTATGTACAAACAAATATAAAAATAAATCAATTAAACATTTAAACTGTATCTTAGCTAGCTACCTACCTACAATAAATATTACATAAATAGGATAAATAAATTATATTATATAAAAAAATATAGTCCAACATGAGGTTGGATCAATATATAATATTAATATAGCAAGCTAGCATGAATTTGGAACTTCCAATTCCCATAATTGCTTTGATGCTATATTTTTGATGATATCTTATGTTATTTACTGTAATTAGTTATTTTATTTTTAATAAGTTTAGATAATATTTAAAAATTATAAAATTATTATTATAAAATAATATATATAAATATCACTTTAATTATAATAAAAAATATAACGCAAAAATAAGAAAAAAATTCAAAGATAACAAAAATAAATTAACAATATTATCATTCTTTATAATGTTACTAGATAATTTCATAAACAATAATACTTAAAAAAATAAATGATAAATTATGAGTAATACAAATATTTAAATAATATTAATATTTAAATGATTTCATAATTTAAATCATGTCAAACTAAATATTCCTTAACTAGTTCAAATTTTAATGAATAATACAAAATAAAATTAATTTTTTATTTTAAATTATAATTTAAATATTGTATGATATTAAATTAAATTAATTAGATTAATTTTAAATAGGCCAAACAGAAAACCTCCTCTTTAATTACTACCTCTCTGCATTTTTCCTATCTTATAGAATCATGGCCATCATTGATTTCTTTTATAAAAGTTGAAGCCATATGATAAAAAAAAATTATGTCGCACTTGCTTGAATATTATTGCAATATTATTTAATATGACTTAAAAAAATTAATTATTTTACTTAATATTATAGTTAAATAATATTACTAAAAAAATACAACATTATCACTCTTAAAAAATCTAAATATTAGATAATATTGAGTAGTATTTAAATATTATTCTAAACAAAATTGGCAGATATTTTTTATTCTCAACTTCTATGATAATAACAATGAATTATTATAATACTGTATTTATTATTTAAATATTTTAATATTTAGATGTTATTTTTAAATAATTATTTCATAAATTTTTATAATATTATTTACATATATCATTAAATAAAATAATTATTTTTACTATATAATAAAATATAATATTAAATGAAATATTTTTTAATAAATAATATTTTAAAAATAATACATATATCTAGCTATACTGGTGCCTAGATAATATTAAAATCAAAATAATAATAAATCAAATAACTTTTAAATTTAAACGGATTTGTATATATGAAAAAAGAAAGTTATTTTGTTCAATTGATAGTATATGTTAGATATAAAAAATTTTAAAAAATTTATAAAATATTTTTATATAATATAATAATTAATTATTTATTTTTTTATAAATAATAATGTAAGAAAACATTGAACGGCTCTCAAAGAATTTTACTAAAAATAGGGTTTTTTTTTTTAATTTTACTAAAAATAGGTTATTTTGTTACGTAATTAAGCTCGAACCTAATTGGCCGAAGTTAACGGGTTAGGTAGCAAAACTGAAGCTCGCGTGGCCGGTCCACGTGCTCTGAAATTATCAGTAGCCTCCAGTCCATCGGTCGGAAGCCAAATGCCGAATATACCCTTTGACAATACACTGGACTCGTTTTGCTGAGGAGTTAAATTTTTAAATAAAAAATATTTTGAGGATTTATACAAGTCAAAATTAAATTTTATTCTCATTTTAATTTAAAAGTTAAATATTTATACTTATTATTTTATATTTAAAATATATAATTATAAATATCACTCTTTTTATTAAATTTTAAAAAATCTAGTCATTTATATTATTAAAAAAAATAAAAAATTAGTCATTTATTATTATAAGAAAGTGATATTTATAATAATACAATAAAAATATAAAATAATAAATATGAACATCTAATTTTAGAAGTGAAATAAATAAAAAAATAATAATTTTAGGATGGCATAGGTAAATTGTTTAAATATTTATTTTATAAATTTAATAAAAAAATATTTTAATATTAAAAAATATATAATATATGAAATAAAATTAAATTTAATATTAAAAATTATGTTACACTAAAAAATGGATGAACTAAACGGAGCTATTATTATCCTCAATAAAGTTCACTTCATAAAATCTTTAAAATTTATTTCTTCAATTTCATTACATTAAATTCTCTTTTTAATGCTAATGTAGCTAAATTTTACTGAATATTTCTCTAAAAATTAATTTATACATGTTTAATATTATATAATATTTATTTTTTATTTGGATACCCTTTTTAAATCATAGTACTATAAAATTAGTAAAACAAAATATTATTTGAGTATAAATTTAATATACTTTATTTGTATAATTTTGAGAGATTATAAGTATATGTTATGTCTAAGGTAAATTGGACATTAATATAATTTAATATTGTTCATTTTATCGTATATTATATTATAATATTTTAGACACAAACAGTAAAGTTAAATGAAAAATTCTAATACAATAATATTTCAAATCATCTATTATTCTGCACTATGATGGAGATAAATTTAATAAATTTTATCAATGCATAGCACAGTAATTTTCTTGAGAATATAATTATTAATTATGTTACCGTAATTAACAAAATAACATAATTAAATATGAATTGATTATTAATAACAGGTATTTTTTTAATCAAAATTCCTCCATTATCATTATCATGTTTTTATTTATTCGTATATAAATTAGGCGCTGCGTTTCGTCTACCTAATTCCTGCCAAAATGGACATGGCGTCGTTTCTGCCAAAGGTTATAATCGGCATAGCAGAATATGCTATTAAAGGCCTCCACTGCCGTTTTCGATCATGATCAACCGCTGCCAAGAGTGAGCTGTCATGGCGGCAGCCTCCATGAGTGCGCCGCCGAGAGCGGCGGCGACGGCCCTGCGCCGCGAAGCAAGCTACAACTTCGGCCGCTCGAGGATGGTCGACTTCTCCACGGTGGCCGTGGGGATAAGGTCGAAGCCTAGGGTTATGAAGGTCCGCGCGACCAGCGCAGAGACGCCTAGCAGCGAGACTGCGGTCTCCATTGATGATTCTGTTCGTGCTAGGGCTAGAAATCCGTGAGTTTTTCAATGCATATACATCCCATTCTGGACAACGAGTTTTTTGCATGCTGTCATCGAATGAATTTCTTTTGATTCTAACTCCCCTTTCTCTCCATATAGCGTTGATTTTAGAGTTTTATGGCTAGATTAGTTTTCCATTGCAAAAAACTATTAGTTTTAGAGTCATACAACTGCCTTTCTATGAACTGATTCACCATTCTAATTCTTTCCGCCAAGCTTTCTGTCTTCTCATGTATTGATGTGCCGATTCTTTGTTTTACTTGCTTAGTAACCCTGCAACCGACCAACTAGTGACTCACATAACATAATAGAGTTGTTCTGTTATGTGGTGGAAAGCCAGAGAAACTACTGCGAAACCGTGAGTAACATATGGAATAGTCTGATGTAGAATAAGCTAGTAGCTATGTTAGTTTCCAGTGTATGGTTAAGTGTTTCTAGTGCTTCGTTTGCTATGTCTTTAGCTGTGTAGAATTTTAGCCACTTTTGTTTTCTACTTGGGAAAGTAGAGACAGCGTTATTACATTGTGGGACTTACAATTGGATGTGATGAGTCCATTCTGTATTTTCTTTTGATATCTTGCTACTCTCTTAGATGATTTTTAGTTTAATTCTTTACAAATGCAGGATTAAAATCCATACAATTTCTGTTTTTGTTGGGGATGAAAGTGGAATGATCAACAGAATTGCTGGAGTCTTTGCTAGAAGAGGATATAATATTGAGTCACTTGCAGTTGGATTGAACAAAGACAAGGCCCTGTTCACTATAGTTGTCTCTGGCACTGAAAAAGCGCTGCGACAAGTAGTAGAGCAGCTTCATAAGCTTGTAAATGTACTCAAGGCGAGTTCTTTCCCTTTTCATTTTTAACTTCAATGGCTAATATTTATTGATTCTAATTGCATTGCTGATCATGTATTTACATATTCTTGAGTGATGCACATATTTTTTTGAAGTGATGAACTTTTAATTGAAACATGAAGTGAGGAACTTTAGTCAGAGTTATTTGTGCCAAAGAATGCAAAAAATCCTTGTTTGTAATTGGATGCTATCCATCTTACTATCCCCATGTCTATATCCTTGCAATGTGTAGTATTGCCATACCAAATCATCATTAAAATTCCCACATGTTTTAGTAACAAGGTAATCTGGAGCGTGAACATCTGCCAAGCTATTAGTTTTCCTAAAAAGAAAAATGCAGTGCATTATATAGCGTTAATAATTGATGGTTCTTTTCTGTTTGGCTAGCTTCTGAAATTTTAATCATAATACCTGTGATTAAGCTTCTATTTGAAATTTCTTATGCTCCCATATATATTTTTTGTCCTTGTTGACATGTTCACCAAGAGTTGTTTTATCGGATTTGGCCAATGGAAAGAATCACGGATTTTTTTTTCTATAGAATAATATAAAATTTTTTAAATTTAAAAAACATAATAAAATTATTTTATATTTCATCCTTCACAAACTCAACATTAAACAAGTTTATTTCACATCTTACTCAATTTTTTTACATAATTTATTTTCCATCATGCATGTTTTTCAAAATTAACTACAATTATTTTCCACCACCACTTTTTTTTCCTAACACCAAACAAGCAGAGCACTAAATTCCATTGAATTGACCAGAAACGCTATTTGACCTAGATTGTGTACTCCAGGTTTCATACCATTTGGCAGATTGATTTTCTGTCCATAGATGATCTACTTTGGTTTGCAAGACCTCAAATAGTCAAATGCATGAAGGATAGATTTCCATACTTAGCAAACTTCATATTCCAGTGGGTAAATATTTTGTGAAATATCACTGTAATCCGAATGAAAGTCATAGAGGCTTAAAAAATTCAACTGGATATTAGATAGACAATGAAATTTTATTTTTATGCTCAAAGCATATACTTTTTTTTTTGGGGAAATATGACAGTTTAGCATAAGATTTTATAGTTCAGAGGTTAAAATGAGTTCTATAACTTTAAGCACTTCTTATCACATAGCTCACACATTTTTTTATGGACTCAACAGGTTGAAGATTTATCCAAGGAGCCTCAAGTAGAACGAGAACTAATGCTAGTAAAACTTAATGTGGATCCTGAAAAGCGTCAAGAGGTAGCTTTACACATTTTTCTTTCCATTTTTGGGGCGATATATGCTGTATATTCTCATGTCAGTTGTGCATTTTTGAATGTAAATTAATTGACATGTCTAATGGCATTGTCAAAGTTAACAAGGCACGATGAGCTTTTAGTTTAATATTATAAACATGAAATGGATAGTTAATTAATTAAAATACTACACCGATCGTTTCCCTTTTGATATTCCCATGGTATTCTTATTTTTTATAATATGATCGTAGGTGTCTTAACATTTATAAGCTAGAGGGCTCTGACAATTCAGTTTAGTATGTTGAATATGACCTTGTTTCACCAAGACATGTAATTGCATAAATTACCTTTTGTTCTTGTCATTGCATAATGATCTTATGTACAGGTCATGGGATTGGTTGAAATTTTTAGAGCAAAAGTAGTGGATGTTTCAGAACATTCGCTAACCATTGAGGTGACTTTTATCATTTTGTGTTTTCAACCACTCAGTTTTAGTTTGCCATTGATTCCACTTTTATCATTATGTATTAAATTAAATTTCAATGATACAGGTAACTGGTGATCCTGGGAAAATGGTGGCTGTTCTCAGGAACCTGAAGAAGTTTGGGATAAGAGAAATTGCTAGAACTGGCAAGGTTACTAAAATATCAAAACATTTACATATAGTTTGTTAAAAAAAAAACATCATTTACATATAGTGCATTAGAATTGCCCTACTTTCTTGTTTAGATTGCTTTGAGGCGTGAGAGGATGGGAGAGAATGCTCCTTTTTGGAGGTTTTCAGCAGCATCCTACCCAGATCTTGAAGGACCGCCAAGTTCTGTTCTTAGTCTGAAGAATGACACATTCAGTGTTGATCTATCATCCAGTGTATGTTTTGTTGATTATGCCATTTCTCTTAATTCATGTTAGCATTATTTTAATAGTTGGAATCAGACTTCAGAACAAAATTTTCTTTCACGAACACAAACTAGTTAGTTCTGTCTGGAAGGTGCGGTTCAGTTACAATCTAAAGTGTGTATGATGCCATCCAAGCTGCTTTTAAGCAACAGGTTTGTAATAAAATAGTGCTGTCAAACCAAGCTGCATTTTAGCACTTCTTATACTGTTAAGTGAAACTTAACAGTTTTAGTATAGACTGAAACATAGATATGGCTTGAACTTATATTCCTTTGTTTTGTTCTGCGATAATTTGAGCACTGCGACAGAAAATGGTTGTATTCTACAAAAGGTTTTCCACAGGAGTTATCATAATTTTAACTTTTGATGATGCTGGTTCACAATAAATGTAATTGTCCACATGGAGAAGTGAGGTGGTGTTATAAACAAGTTTGTGCTGCAATCTTTTATTGTGATAATACTTGGTTTACAATTATAGTGTTCCCGATTTGGCAAATATGCATGGGTACAGGTATCTGCTAATTTTTTTTTTATTGTTTCTTCTGTGTGTTTTAAAAGTTCTTTGTGTTGGGGATCCCTCCTTATAAGGATGATGAGGAAGGCGAGAAAAGCTTGTTGAAAAGAGCTTCATTGAAGAAGATCGTCATTGAAGAAAACTTCGATAAAGACTTTGTCAAAGGTTGAAACCCTGAAGATGGGTTTTGGTAAAGGTTCTTTAGAAATATTGATCAAGCTAATAATCAAGCTACGGACTGGTAACCTCAAAAGAAGATTAGCACAAACAAAGTTTCAACAAACTAGGGTTTGAATTTTGCGAAGAAGCAAACCCCATGCTTGGTGGTAATATTGATTGAAAATAAAGTTTGACGTTTGATAAGGAGCAAATCCCAAGTATGTAAAACACCATCTAGAATGGGGTTCTTTAGCAGGCCACTTTTAAGCAGTGTTTGAATTGTGGTGTCTAATTTTATGAAAATGTCTCTGGATTTTAAGGAGTTGCTCATTCTCCTATTCATTAAAAAGATTTCTTAAAATAAATTAAATGTATGCTTCTAGAAGGTTGGATAATCCTGGATGGTCACGAGTCACGTGGACCTACAAATAGTTATAGAGCATGGGCCACAGCACACTACAATCAAATTGCTAGAGGAAGTGCCTGCATAAGACAATAACGTGCAGGGGTATTCTTAGAAGATCACATTGAGAATCCATTGTAATTCTTTATTTATAAAAGGGAGATAGGTGGAGTACGCTAGAGTGGTTGATGCTGCTTAAGGAAATCATACCAAAATGGTGTTAGAGGTCCACTGCAAAGAGCATTAAGAGATCGTCATTGAGAAGTTAAGTCCAGCAGCATTGATCTAATGCAGGGGTGACTGTCTTCCAGTAATGCCATCGTTGTTACCGAGGAAGTGGAAGAAATACATAGAGTGGTCTATGTCTAAAACTAAATTTTCGATGAGTCACTAAATAGAATTATCAAAACCAATTCTTATTTTAGTTAATTGTCGCGCTTGTGGTAACTGTGGGCTATTCGATTTCTCATGTAAATCCCTGTAGTTATCTATCTTATAGTGAGTATAATGCCTTTAAAGATTGCTTTATGTAGTTTTGTTCTTTTGTATTTTAGTCAAGGTTTGTAATAAAATATCCCTATATTTTTCAAAGATAATGTTTAGCTTTCTTTGTCACATGATGTTTCGTCGAAGGCATTTGAACTTTGATTTCTATACAATTATAAAGATGATAAACTTTGGGATGAAGACAAGATGGTGAGCTTAGATGGGAAGAGCTATAGCATCTAGAAGCAAAGAATGAGCTTGAGATGCAAGAAGTTGCATTTACTAGTGCTAGGCATTGTGAAGAAACCGATAGACATGTAGTCAAAGAAATATCATGATTTTAATGATAAAGCTGTCATCCATATGTGGGTGTATCTGGGCAAAGGTGTATTCCGTCTAGTAGAGGATGAAAATATTGTCTATGTTCTTTAGAAGAAATTGGGGGACTTATACAAGAGTAAAGACAACAAGCAACAAAATCTTCTTATTTAGGAAGCTAGTGAATTAAGTTTCACAAAGGTACTTCCATTTCTAATTATCTCAATGAGATATAGAACTTTGTAAATCAACTCACGACTAATTGCATTTCCACCTTCTCCTCACTTCATTTCTTGAGATTTGGGAACTTCTCATGATCTCTTTTATTAATGTAACACCAAATGGAGTTCTTTCCATGAACCTCATTATTGCAAGCTTGTCGAATAAAGTGCTTGACGAGAGTCTTTAACATCTTCGAGCAGTTAGGCTCTGGGTGCTGAGAAGAGAGAGAGAAGCTAGAACAGAAGAAAGTCCTAGGAGAGAGGCAAGACCTAAGGAAAGTTATCTTCCTCGAAGAAGGATTTCAATGTCATTGCTGCACCAAGTCAAGTCACTTGAGGAGTGACTGCCACAAGCTACGCAGTGACTTGATGAAAGAAAATGGATGACCCACAATGTTCTCTTCAAGCACCACCATTGTCGTTCGAAGATTAGCTTATGGTAATGTTGGTCATCAAAGTTAAAAAATAAGAATAAAAAACCAAGGGTTCGAAGTGAAGGGGAAGAAGCATGTCTATCGGTTGAAGAAAAACTTGTATGGATTGAAACAAGCTTCCAGATTAGTGGTATAAGAAGTTCGACTCGTTCATGGCTAAATAGAATATTAGTGATCAGCCTTAGATTAATGTGTCTATGTCAAGAACAATGGGTGATGGAGACTTTGTGGCGCTACTGTTGTATGTTGATGATATGATGGTCATCAGATGTAATGTCGACGAGATCACAAAGCTTAAGAGTGCGCTCAATATAGTTTTCAGTATGGAGGACTTGGTTTAGCAAATCAGATTTGAAAGGCACGAAGATACAAAGGGATCGCAAGGCAAGGAAGCTTTGGTCATCATAGAGTACTACGTTGAGAAAAATCTATGAAAATTTGACATGGACAAGGCAAAGCCTGTTGCTACCCTTCTAGTATATCAATTTTGACTATCCACTAAGCGATGTCCTACAAATAACGAGAATGAGAAAATGCCCAATATATTCTATTCGTTGGTAGTTAGGAAACTTGATGTATGGCACAGTGTGTACAAGGCTGGATATAGTTCATATTGTTGCAGTTATTAGCACGTCTTTCCAATTAGGGGAAAGAACACTGAGCAACAGTTTAATGAATCCTTTGATATTTTTGGGGCACCTCAAAGATGACATTGTACTTTGGAAAAGAGCAACGGAAAATAGTTGGCTATTTTTATGCAAACATGGCTAGAGATTTGGACTCTTGGAAGTCAACTTGAGGATACCTTGTCCTTTCAAAGGGGAAGCTGTTGCATAGCAATCTAAGCTGCAAAAGTGTGTTGCACATTCGACGATCGAAACAGAGTGGACTGCATATGGATCAAGAGGCTACTCGAAGAACTTGGTGTAGTCAAGAAAAATTTTTGTTGCACTATGATAGTTTGAGTGTTGTTCACCTTATGTAGAAGTTAGAACCCAAGTTTTTACTCATGGTTGAACCGTATTGAAGTCTGTTGTTATTGGATTAGGGACGTGCTTGAAGGAATATGTTGCTGCTGAAGTAGATATACACCGATGAGAATCCATCAGGCATCATGACCAAGCCAACAGTCAAAGCTACGCATGAAGTTTGCAGAGTTGTAGTTGGCTTGGACCCATGCCATAAGTTGGGAGGAGTTTGTTAAGGATCCCTCCTTATGAGGATAAGGAGGAAGTCGATGAAAGCTTGTCAAAGAGTGCTTCATCGAGAAAGATTGTCATCAAAGATAGCTTTAGCAAGAGTTTGTCGAAGGTTGAAACCCAGAAGATCGGCTGAATCCAAAAATCAATTTGAGGGTTAATAACCTTGAATGAAGTAAGAGCACAAATAGAGTATTATCAAAGTGGGGTTTGTCTTTTGTTGAAAAGCAAATCTTGTGCTCGGTGTTCTAATAAATATTGGTTGAAACTAAGGTTTGGTTTCTAATGAGGAGCAATCCCTGTGTATGGGAAACTTTGTCCAAAATAAGGTTCTCTGGTATTCATTTGAAGCAATGTTTGAAATGTAGCGCCTAACTTCGTAGAAATGTCTTTGGATTCCAATGAGTTGCTAATTCGCTTATCCTTTGAGAAGATATTTCTTCAAGTGAATTAAATGTATGCTTCTAGAAGGTTGGGAAACCGTTGGTTGTGAGGAAGTTGGCACGTAGGCCTGCAAATAATTGTAGAGTAGATCCCACATCAACCCACAATCAAATTGCTAGAAGAAGTGCTTATATGGGACATCGATGGGGAAAAGGCATTCTTGGAAGATCACGGTGAGAATCTGTAACGCTTCTCTAGCTATTAAAGGGCTTAATAGTTTGTAGAAGGCTTCAGTGGTTGACGTTGCTTAAGGAAAATTTTATTGGTGTGAAGTCAGGGATCCACTATAAAGAGCACCTTATAACACTTCAGTGAGTCTTTGAAAAGAACCACTCAATTTAAATCTTATTCCAATTAATTACCAGGTTTGTGGAAACTATGGGATATTTGACTTTCCACATAAAATTTCTATAATCTCTATCATACAATGAGTTTAAGGTTCTAAAAGAGTGTTTTCTACAATTTTACTCCTCTGTGTTGTAGTCAAAGTTTGTAATCTAAAATGTCTAGTTTTTTCATTGACATTGTTTAGCTTTCTTCATTGCACAAGGTTTCATGGACAAGGTTAGAGGTTTTCATTCGACAATAATACTTTGATTTAGTAGTTGAAGTTGTGTGGTAACTTTCATACTTACAACTGTTTAGATTCCTGCCTATGATGTGTTGTTTGCTAATTTCTTGTTTCCTTGCCCCTTCTATATGTTATCTTTTGTGCGACTGGAAAACAAAAATATTGAAATTTGCTAATTCCATGTTTTCTAGCCCCTTCTATAGTCATGTGCTGGTGTTGCTAAAAGATAATGATTGAAAGTTTTTGACAACTGTCTTTGAATGAGTTTGATCAGTTGTCTAAAAGAAGTCAAGTTTTTGAGAAGGAATCACTATGGAAACCCTTCTTCTCGGAACTTTAATGAAATAGAACACATAAGAATGATGAACATAGACATAGGAGCATGCTATTTTTTGCAAGAAACTAAAGCTTTGGGAGAAAACACATGATTATCGAACTAGGTAACAACCTTCACTAAAGAATAGTGGATTACAAGTTTTTCTTTCCCTGCACATAAGAAAGCACATAATTGTTGTTGATAAGCAACTATAAAATATTGCTTCAAGCTCATATGGTTGCTGCTACTAATAATTACCACATCATTATGGTTAAATAAGCCGAGGAAATCATGAAGTGGAAATTTTTGTATTATCTCCTTGGCCTAACGGTTTCACCACTAGTCTTTTGATCAAGAAGTATTTTATCATACAAAAACTGTTTGAAGAAATAAATTTCCTTGAAATGCTTACTTTTTTTGTGCTATCGCTTAATGCAATTTATGGCATGGACATTACATTACTTTTAACTGTATGCAGGGAGATGTCTATCCTGTGGAGCCTTTTGAGAGCTTCCAAGTAAATCAAGTTCTTGATGCACACTGGGGAGTTCTTAATGATGAAGATGCAAGTTTCTATCAATCTTGCATTCACATTCTTTTTGTGGCCCTTTCCTCAAATACTATCTGGAAAATTCACTAACCGAGAATTATCAACAATGCTTTTCATCGCTATTATTTCTTCCTACACGTGTAACATTTTTTTCCTTGCTTGGCAGATTGTGAAACTCTGAAGTTTACTAGGAACTCGTCTTTGCTTGGAATTTGTTAAGAATTTATGAAATCATTGTGGCCATAATAAGTGTGAAAAACCTAGTATAGGTGACTCCATTTTATTCCTGTCTGCTATTACTGACTCAATGAACTTTACTGCTAGTAGCAACAGCATGAGCATTACTCTGCATGTTGACAAATTCGGAAGATTGAATCTAAGAAAATGGCATCAGGAACATGCAACTCATTAATGGTTATTACAGAAAATTGTTGGAAGTTGAATTAGTTAGTCATTGGTAATTCACATCACCTATGATGTGGTAATATACAGTATATGATCCCATTAGTCTCATTACCACCATTAGTTATGATCTTCCATCATCTTATGACAATCATTTATTTAAAATCAAAATAAGTAATTGAAATTGAAAATTGTTGAACCTTATCAAATTCTATGTATTCATTTTGTCTTGTGATCATAAATTTTTCCCTAGACTTTCATCCTACCCTGCACTCATGTAATTCATATCCCTCAGTATTTGCAAAAAAGGATTTTTATATTGAAAATGTTTTTATTATCTCCACAAGAGAGTTCAAAGATTAATCGTTTTTATTGATGTTAATATTGGAAGGAGGATCATTCTTTTAGTAATCATTTTATACTTTATGGTGTGGTGCCTCATTTTTTAGTTAAAATTTGATTGAGAGATTTTAACCCCCTGATTTCTTTTTATAGTCAAGTGGCCTTCGTTCTCACACTTTATCCATCCTTGTAACTGATTCTCCTGGAGTCCTCAACATTGTAACTGGAGTATTTTCTCGAAGGGGTTACAATATTCAGGTTTTCCCCAGAAATTCCTACTTTTCTTATTGTGGTTTTTATGTATTTCAAAAGTTTGTATGGATGATGGCTTTGATCTTCAGAGTCTTGCTGTTGGTACAGCTGAGAAGGAAGGAATTTCGCGAATAACAACTGTTGTTCCTGGAACCAATGAATCTATTAGTAAGTTGGTCCAACAGCTCCTCAAGATTATTGATGTCCATGAGGTAATTCGCATGAGTATTTCTTTCTCGCCAGTCTTTTGTTGACATTAATTTCATACTTCATAAGGAGATTTTGATCCTCTTAGGTTTAGGATACGACCAATTTGCCTTTTGTGGAAAGATGTTGACATTAATTTCATACTTCATAAGGAGATTTTTGATCCTCTTAGGTTCAAGATATGACCAATTTGCCTTTTGCGGAAAGAGAACTAATGTTGATAAAAGTTGCTGTTAATAGTACTGCAAGAAGGGACATCCTTGATATTGCAGACATTTTCCGTGCCAAAGCTGTTGATGTATCTGACCATACCATCACACTTCAGGTTCGTTTGTAGTGTTCCAGGAAAAGAATTTGGTGTCATAAGTTTTGCTTTATGCTTGTTTCCAAATTCAATTATGTCTTAATGACTTTGGGGCTTCATGCGGTCAAGAAAAATGTCTATCATCATTTCTGTGCTGATGTCAGGGTCCTAATTTTCCTATTCTTGTACTAAATTTAAGCGTTAATGGTTAATCTCTATATTTTTAAATGAAAATTTTAAATTCATGCTATACTTTTATAAATTATATTTTCTTTTTATGTTTCCTTTGTAAGATTTAAATAGATTCCAAATGAAATCTAATTTAGTTCTAGTTATAAATTTTGACATAATCTTTCCTTATATCAATTTTCTAAAAAGCTTGAAAGAGTAATTGTGTTGGGATCCCTCCTTTTGAGTGGAAAAAAACTCTCTTTGGCAGCTTGGAATTTCTTACTCGTCCAGGGAGCCCAATTAAGGAAGTCAAGCAAGAGAATTCTGGTGATTTGGGACAAAAGGCAATTCATCAGAATTTGATACAGCAAAAAAGTGATCCAATTTCAGCAAAGGCCCATCAGATTTAGGCCTAGCAAAACTTGGGCCAAACCTTTCCTCAGACTTCACATTCATTGGACCTGCATGAGGAAGAAGGTTAGGCCCGACAGAATTTTCCCAATCCTTTTTAGGTTTAGGCTTCTTTGGCCTAGACGCTGAAGAGAAAATCTGGGTTGAAGAGGAATTTCAAGCTTGGACTAGAGGAGAAGATAATACTAGTGTTTGTCCATTAAAGGTCTGAAACACTTTTAGACTGCTAATTTTTCCTCCTCACCCTTCTAAAAAATTGAGTAAAAAATTTAAAAGTTTGAATTGACGTTCCCTTCCTGTTGTTGGCCTGCATGCCCTCAAGGTCATAGACTATTTTTTGGGTTACTATCCTAGTGTGGATAAGATTTGGGCCTTTACTCATCTTCATTGTTTCGATCACTCCGTGGAAAGGTGCTTTTCAACTAATTATGAAATTAATTTGAAGACTATGATTACTGATGGGTATATTGTTCCTTATGGGGAAGTTCTAGCTAATGGGGATGTGGTGAAGAAGGTTTTTAAGGATCTGATGTGAAAGAAAAGAGTCTTCATAATCAAAGTGGCAGATTGGGCCTTTATTTATGATTGGGCTTGTTTACTATGAGGCCATTCTGTTGAGTTTATTGGGCTATGTCACTCATTGGGGTTTATCTCACATCTTGAAGGTTTCTTGGGCTCTAGATTTTTATCTGTTTTGGGCTGGCTGGAATGTGCTAGTTGGGCTTTTTCGGTGGTGGCAAGTTGGGCCTCCCCTATTTAGGTTGGGCTTTGCTCTTCTGGGCCTCTATTTGCCTCATGACAGGGTTCTTGGTATTGGGCTGTAGTTCGTGGGCCTTTTCACTTAGTGGGCCTTAGTGTTTTGTCTTTATTTTTGAATGAGCCTTTTGAGCTTTATCTCTTGTTTGACCTTGTATTTTATAATGGACTTTTGTTAAAGATGTTTTTCCTTTATTTCCCCAATGGGCTCTGTCATGTATTGGCTTCGGCCCAAATTTCTTTTTTTTTGCGGGTTAGGGCCCGATGAATAATAATCCCCCCCCTTCATGTAGGGTTTATCAAAAAAAATAAAACTTATCTATTTATTTTCCCAAATAATTAAGTCGATTAAGTCAGAAGAATATAAAAGCCAATAATCATTTTGTCATGTTCATTCCTCGTATTCCTGAATTTTAATCGGTTCTACTGATTTATTCAATTCAACTTTTGTACCAATTTTTAGCAGGTCCAATCTGGTTGAACTATTATTTCAGTTTTATGGACAAACTAGATCGATATAGTGGCCAGTTCACTGTAGAGATAAAGCTGTCCAATGGCATCATGTCCCACCAATTTTAGCTGGCTTGGAACCCATCTTATAAGTTGGGAAGGGAGTTTGTTGAGATCCCTCCTTATGAGGATACAGAGGAAGTTAAGAAGGTCATCATCGAGATTGCTTCATCAAAGTTTTTACGAATATTCTAACCTTACCTAGGGGGTTTGATGTGGGCTCCTCTTTAGAAATTTTTAGTCAAAGGATTGTGCCAAGGTTTGCAAACCACAAATGAAGAAAGGCCACAGGCAAAGTTTTAGAGCATATGGAGTTTGAAGATTGACACTCCGATCGAAGGGAAATATCATCCAGAATGTCCAAGGAAGTCTTTAAAGAAAGTCTTCAAAGAGTATGCTTACCTTCATGATGATGTTTTTGCTTTCAAAGAAGTTGCTTTGCCCATTTATTCACCAATAATAACTTAATTGAATTGGATGTGTGCTTCTAGAATACTAGAGAATCTCAAATAATTATGGGGAGTGGTCATGTCAACCTGCCACCAGGCTACTGTTGAAGAATGACCTCATCATCCATTGACTAAATTACTAGAGGGAGCCTGCACAAACAACAGTGTGCAGGACATTCTTAGAAGATTGTGAAATTGTTGCCACTTTCTTTAGTTATAAAAGGAACGATAGTGTGAATTTTGCTGGATGGTTGATGCTGCTAGGTGAAGACTATATCGAAATGAAGTCAGAGGTCCACTTTGAGAGCATCGGGAGTGATTAAGAGATTAAATCCAACAGTGTTGATTTGAAGTAGGAGTGATCAAGTCTTTGGAGTTCTATTGTTGTTGTCACAAGAAAAAAGAACCAATAAAAAGAGGTTTCTATTTTCGTCTAGGTAGCGTAACTTAGACTTGTAATTTTTCTACAATTCATCGAAGAGTGCCACCTAGTTAGTTACTAGGCTTGTGGAATCCATGGGTAACAATGATGCTCCACATAAAATTCTATAAACGTCTATTTTTAATTAGTATAAGTTCCTCGAAGAGCTTTCCTCGGTTGCTCTTTTGAATCTGTAGTTGAAATTACAAGATTTTTGACAACAGTGTTTGGGATTTTTCATTGGACAAGATTTCTTCGGTGAGGTTTTTTCTCTACCTTTAACTGCAGTAAATTCTATTTACAATAAAACAGTTATGTCATTTAGACCAAAGTCAAATTCATTCCAGATCAAAAAGATAGCTTTGACCCTGAATTGACTTTGTATCTATGTGTAGTGTATATGCTCATTTTGTATATTCATTCTAATGTGTTCAGTATAAGATTTGACAATCTAACCAAAGATTTATAAGGGAATCTGAACTCAACTTGAACACTGCTGAAATTATGTTTATTAAGTTTCATAAAATTCTTGAGGGCCATTTAACTGTTTGTTGCAATTTATTTGGAAATTTAGTTGGTTGTAAGTCGATAATATAATCATCATTATTCTCAGCCAAATTGTTTTGAATAAAATGTTTGTTAAATATTGCTACTTTTTATGCCCCTTCACAGTTCACATGTTTTGTTTACTTCTTCAATTTGTTTGACTGGTAATTTTAAATAACTCACCTCTTTTTGTTGCTATCTGGTTAACTTGACTGTGAAATTCGCCTCCTTTATTGTCACACCTGACAGTTGAGTTCTGTTTTGTTTTACTGTAGCTTTCTGGAGATTTTGACAAGATGGTTGCTTTACAGAGGTTATTGGAGCCTTATGGTATATGTGAGGTTTGTTCCAGACCACGACTTTTTCAGCTTGTTTCTCTGGAATTTAGTTATTTCAACTGCTAGTATTTTATGCGACCTCAAAAGAAATTTTCATGAAGTATGACTTGTTTTGTTCAAGCTAATTTTTACTCTTTATTCATGCATTATTTGAATGCACAAATCTAGCCGAGCAAAGCCTGCAAATAATTTCTCTTTGAGGAGCATGGTATTCTTTCACTCGAAAACTACTTTTTTACGCAGATTTACTTGTCACATTTTCTTTGGAAAGCTGAATAATAGATCATTACTAGAATGTTTCATTTTTTATTTTGAACCCTATACTATTCATAAGTCAATGTTGGGTTTACACTAGTTTGTTGACTTGTTTGGTGTGCCTTTGGATGGAATTAAACCTACAAGAAAGCCTCTACGACTAATCTGTTCTTCATCAACATTACAATTGTTCTTGGATTTATGCCATATTTCTTGCAAATCTTTCCTTAGCCATTTAAACTATACATATGCATACAAAAATGCATCCCTGCTAAACTTCACATCATCTGTAATTCTCGTATGAGCTAATAAACACCATACTAAACTCTATAAGCTCCGCCATGGGGATTGACTGATGTAGAATGTATATGAAGAAAGAAAAAAATAATTAGAACATAAAAAGTAATGAGAGAAAATTAGAGAATCTTATTCCAATCATCCAAAGTTTCTAATTACAATGATGTAAGGTCTATTTATAGAATTCTAGCCCCGACTAATTAGAGAAAATAACAACTAAGTCTTTATTTCAGTAGGTGGGGTTGGCTACATGAACCTTTGTTTCCATTGTGCTCTATCAAACAATAAATTCTCATTTATCTCCAAATATGTGAGATTCTCTCTAATTGTTTTTTGTTATGTCTTATTTGGTCTTTCTCTTTCTCTTTTAACACAGGCAAAATCTAACAATTTAATTCTTTTTATTGACCTTCCATCAGCTTATAGTTTATGTATTCAAACCATTTTAGCCAATGCTCTCTGAGCTTATCCTCAATTGAGGCTATCATAATCTTCTCACGGATATATTCATTTCGCATTCTATCTTTTTGTATATACTTACTCATCTACTTTAGTATCCTCATCTTTGTGATACTTATTTTATTTGTATTTTTACTTTGTGGATCAGCATTATGCACTATATAATATTGTTAGTTTTATAATTGTTCTGTAGAATTTACCTTTAAGTGAACTTCTTTTATTACACAATACATTAAAAGCATTTTTTTTTACTTTAGTATTCTGTTTGAGTTCTATTGATAATATCTTCATCTATTTTATCATTATTTTAATGCGTCGTTGTCGGGTTCCAAGTCCCGGATGAGAAATGCGAAGAGTTGCGTTAGGCAGTCGACGGCAGAGTTTACCATCGACGGTCGAGATCTAGCCATACTACTTCGATCTGGATTGATTGACTATTAGGACGGATTTGGAAAGATGGATGTTGCGGATCGCTGACTTGATGGATTGGAAATCTCCTATTCATTCTAATTGATTGGAGATTTCATTTTGGGATGATTTTATTTCTCGCATTTATTTGTATTAGTTGTTTCTATTTCGGTGGTCATTATTTTAGGCATATTATCTAGCATTTCCTCGTTTGTGTGAGAAATTTATTACATTATGTATTTTTTTTTATTGAGTCAGTCTGTATGGAGGTCTATATAAACGTCTCCCTGTTACTCTTATTTTTCTTAATGCAGAATAAATCTGATTTGTGTTTCCCTTGGGATTATTTGATTCTGGAATGAATCGATATCCTGGATAGGGAAGGACTTGGGCCTTGGGTGAGAATCCCTAAACTTCATCCGCTCCAGCTCCTCCCCTCCGAGTTCGATTCCATTCATCTTGTACCTCCAGCATTCACCTTGACTTCCCGTACAGTTCCTTCAGACGCACCTGCTCTCCGACCGTGCGCGTCCCAGCATGGCCTGCGCGTGCCCCCGTTCGCGCACCCGCGTGCACCAGCTGGTGCGCCCACCCGCCTGTGCCAGCCCTATTTGGGAGAATTACATTTTGGTCCCTGAGTTTTCTAGTTCAGGTACAAATTTCAATAAAACCTTTAATCTGGTAAAATCGAATAATCTAGATTTTTCTACTCGCTTGTGATTTGCTCGAACTTGTCCCGCCTGTGCGACCTTTCATTTTGGAGTGATTTTCAATTACTGTTGGTTAAATATTGTGAGATCCCTAATCCTGTTCTCCGTTTCTGACTTGTTGAAAATCGGATTGCGCCCTGATCTGAATTGGTAATTTTTTAATAACCTTCGATCTAATTTATTTAAAATTTTAAAAGGAATCAGTTTTTGCGGGTTTAATTAATTTCTCAGTCATTACAAAATTATTCTCTGATATTTAGCATTATTTTATGAATAATTTGCTTTGTAATATTGCTGATCTCTAAACTGCATCATCATTCATCTGTCCCGCATCACATGGTATGATGGTCATGCCATTTGGCATGGTTGAATGCTAGCTCAAAACCAACTCTTCAAGGTATAGTTAACCTACTGAACTACAGTTAACATCTGGATTCAACATTGAATCTCAGCTGTACACGCAGCACTTAAGGCTCACTACTTATCATCGTGCATGAGGTTTTGTTCATCGTTCACGATATTTAATTGATCAGGCTTCGCTTTTGCAGTTATAACCTTGCGCACGATGTTTGAGCATTCGCATTTTCCAGTAACGTCTTAACCAAATTTTAAATTCTGAATAAACTTATATCCAATTCAAATTAATAATACAATACAAAAGTTCAAATAAGAAATAATAAATACCTAGACATTATAATTCTTTCCTCGAATGAATTTCGTCCTTGAAATTTGACCAAAGTTCGGGAAAGGATTTCTTCATCTGCTCCTCAGGCTCCCAAGTTGCTTCCCACTCTGTTTAGTTATTCCACAAAACCTTGACCATTGAGATCACCTTATTCCTAAGTCGCCTGACATCTTTGGCTAGAATTCGAATTGGCTTTTCTTCATAGCTTAAATCTGGTCTGACACTTATTTTCCTTGATTCGTAATCAATGGCATGAGACAGATCAGGTATGTACTTTCGGAGCAAAGAAATATGGAAAACATCATGAATTCCTTCTAAGTAAGAAGGTAATGCTATTTAGTATGCTACAACTCTAACCTTCTCTACTATCGAAAAAGGACCGATGTATCGAGGTTTAAGCTTACTTGCCTTTCCAAATTTCATAACACCTTTCATTGAACTCACTTTGAGGAATACCATGTCTCTCTTGTCAAATTCGATGTTTTTGTATCGAGCATCATAATAACCTTTTTGGCGACTTTGAGCTAACCGTAGTCTTTGCCGGATCAATTTGATCTTTTCTGTTATCTCATCAACTAATTGAGGACCCATTATTGTTCGGTCTCTAGTTTCATGCCAACACAATGGCGACTAACACCTTCTATCATATAAGGCTTCATATGGTGCCATCCCAATACTGACCTGAAAGCTATTATTATAGGCGAACTCCACAAGTGGAAGATGTGCTTCCCAACTACCCCCGAAGTTCAAAACACAATCGTAGTAGATCTTCCATTGTTCGAATGGTCCTCTCAATCTGACCATCTGTCTGTGGGTGAAAGGCTGTGTTAAATTTCAACTCTGTACCAAAAGCTCGGTGTAGTTTCTTCCAAAAGTGAGAAGTGAACTTTGGGTCTCAATCAGAAATGATTGAGGATGGAATTCCATGAAGTCTCACGATCTTATTCAAGTACACTTTCGCAAGCTTATTAGTAGAGTCTGTTGTCTTAATAGGTAAGAAATGTGCTGTTTTTGTTAGTCGATCAATAATAACCTAAATAGCATCATTTCCATGCTATGATCTTGGTAGGCCAACAACAAAGTCTATAGTAGGCCTGTCAATGGATCGGATCATGACCCGATTTGATCCGAGTTCCGATCCGATTAAACCCCAAATGAAATTTTTTTTGACCCGTCAATCCGCCTCGTTTACTGACCCGATCCATTTACAAATAAATGGATCGGATATGGATCACCATTGACCCGACCCGATTAAAATCCGATCCGTTTATGTAATCTAATTTGTAGTTCATAAAGGGTTATATTGTGGCTAATAATTTTTTTGTTGGAAGGCTCAAGTAAAAAGCGTCACTATAATTAATTAATAAAAGATTCTTACATATTATATTAGTAGATTATGGTTTATAATACATATTTCATAATATATATGTATGTATATTACAAATACTGATTTTTATATTAAAATATTTAATTAATCCATGAAATTATAATATTCTTCCCTTATTTTATTTTCAATAAATTTAACATTATTTTAAGTTTGATTATGAAAATTACTTAAAAATAACTATTTTTATTGTAAATGGATTAAATCCGAAAACCCGAGTTCCGAACCGATCCGATTTCCGACCCGAGAGGATATGGATCGACCATGACCCGATCCGATGTATAACCCGATCCAACATATATGGATTTGGATCCGGGTCGGAGTCAACCCGACCCGAATCCGATCCGTTGATAGGCCTAGTATATAGCTACTTCCTCCCACTTCCACATTGTAATGGGTATTGGCTGGAGTAATCCACTAGGCCGCTGATGCTCGCTTTTAACTTGTTGGCATGATGAGCATTTGCTTACTGTTTCGTAAACATTCTTTTTCATATCAGGCCACCAAAATATTTTTTAAGATCGTGATACATTTTGTTCATTCCTCGGTGAATTGTATAATGGGAATCTTTAGCTTCTTGTAGTAACATGTGTTTTAACCCATTAGTATCTGGTATACAAAGCCTATTACGAAATCGTAGTAAGCCATGATCATCCAACTTAAAATCAGATTGACAACCCGAGTCTAGCTTCCTAACTATTTTCTAAAGCTGAGGATCCTTACTTTGTCCCACTTTGACTTGTTGCAGCCAGTCAGGCCTTACTATCATTTGAGATAGCAATAATGAGTTCTTCTGAACCATACAAGATAATGATAGCTTTTCAAGCTCAAAAGCAAGTTGTTGATCAACATCATCTAAAGTCATCATACTCAGATTAGCTCTTCTGCTTAAAGCATCGGCCACGATATTAGCACGCCCAGGATAGTACATAATAACCAAGTCATAGTCTTTGATCAACTTTAGCCATTGACATTGTCTCAAGTTTAATTCTTTCTGCGTGAAGATGTATTTTAGGCTTTGATGATCGCTTCACAATTCACACTTCACACCTCACACCATATAAATAGTGTCGCCAGATTTTTAAAGCAAAAACAATAGTTGTTAATTCCAAATCATGAATTGAATAGTTCTTTTCATGTGGACGTAGTTGACGTGAAGCATATGCTATCACATGCCCACGCTGCATGAGGACATCCAATTCCTTGAAATGAAGTATCACTGTAAATCTGAAAACCTTCATTCCCCTCTGGTAATAATAACACTGGAACTGAAACTAGACAGTTCTTTAGTTTTTGAAAACTTGTCTCACAGTTAGCATCCCATTCAAATTAATAATACAATACAAAAGTTCAAATAAGAAACAATAAATACCTAGACGTTATAATATCATTCCACATTAAGGTCATTAGGATTTAGTATGCATGAGCAGTGCGGTAACATGTCGTTAGGGGAGAAGTATCTGGTCGCCCAAGTCTGTCCTAAAACACAAATGGACACAATCTAACCCAACAACTCAATCTAATAGATGAGGGCCATCTCTTGTATATTGGGCACCATCTATTGTTGACTACTAATGTTAAAAATTCTTCATACACTTCCAGTAAATCAATCCATATTGGTATTTACCCATCACTGTTGACTACTAATGTTGGACACATGGGCAATTTTAACCCAAGTGCATGCTCTTGGATTTTCACTCATTCATGGCAAGGTCAAAAATTTATGGGATTACCGGCATAAATCACTTGTTCTTAGCCGAACCATCTGCTTTGATATCTCGTGTTAGGGGAGAAATAATTAAGGTCTCAAATTGGGCTCAATATACAAGCGAGCTGACACAATTTAACCATAAAACCTAAGCTAGCTGATTAGGGTCATCACTTATCGATCAAGTGCCACAACTTATTGTTCATTACCAGTGTTGGATAATTCTTCATGTGCACTCCTAAAAGTTGTACCGCGCTCTCATCCGTACAAGAATGAAGAAGTTCCTTGTCGCACTGTCGATCCTTAATGCTCACTTCACCTACAAATAACAGAAAGCTCCTTGAATGCTTAGTTTCCACTGAAATCAAAGCTTGGACTCTGGGTTAAGTTATGGTCAACTTATATATCATATTATTATTATTATTATTATTTTTTCTAATGAAATTCTTGTGCATTTTGATATTAATTTCTTCCTTTTTAAAATTTCTTCTAGGTGGCAAGAACTGGCCGCGTTGCACTTGTACGCGAATCTGGTGTGGATTCCAAGCACCTCCGTGGCTATTCTCTTCCTCCATAAACTTTACAGTCTCTGTTCTATGCAATTTAGTTTCCCTTTGCCTTGTGAACAGTGAAAAGCAATATGCTGCTCAGCATGACACTATTCGAATTTGCTCGATACTTCAAAAGATTGACACAATTCTGGTTGTTCTAACTCAAAATCAAACCGATTATCCTGTTTGTTAGTCTGCATATATGCATCTAGTTGCATACTTGCATTAGTGTATATAATGTTAAAGAGAAATGGCCTCATAATTTATTAGGGGGATTGGATTACATGTCACCCTTGAAGGTCATTTTAGATATTTGTTGTCACTTTTTGTTTTAAATGAAAAATTATAAAATTAGTTAAAAATGGGATTGATTATTTAAAGTAGGGGGTGTGGTACATAAATTTCACTAGTTAATTGATTTGAGTTAATTTTTGAGATTTGATTCATAATTATGTATTAAAGTAATAAGGTGATACGTAATTATCTAAGTTTGGATGATAAATGAGTAATTTTATTTAGGGCTCGAACTGAGGATTGAAATAGTATTAATTTAAAAATAGTAATAAATAAATAAATAAATTTTTAATATAAAAAATATTATTTTATTTTATATATTTAATTATTTTAAATAAAATTATTAATTTTATTAAAAATAATTAAATATATAAAATAAAATAATATTTTTTATATTAAAAATTTATATAAAATATATTAAACATTTATTTATTATTATTATTATTATTATTTAAATTTATATTATTTTAATTTTAATTTTGATATATGAGCTAAATATTTTTATATTTCATACATATATTTTTTACTTGACATAAGTATTATACTAATAAAAATACAGTAAAAATATTTTACTTAAAAAATATTTATATTAAAAAATGTCTATAAACTTTCTAGTAAATAGCTCAGATTGGACCTTCTTTCTACTCATATTTCGATACAGAATTATATAACGGTCTAAAGATATGGATCAATTATGTGATTATAAAATATCTCCATTATTTTTTTAGTACTAAAACTGGTCTAATTTTTTTATAAATATATTCATTTTATTTTTTATTTTTATATATATTCATTCCTCCATTTTAGCGTACTATTTTCTAAGCACTTATTTTATTCATATAATTTAACTTTGTAAGTCCTAACACCTGACATCGTATAATATCAACAATCTTAGCACAATTTTATAAAATTTATTTTTAAATTTAAATGAAATTTTTCTATCACACAAAACAACATATGCATTAATTCACTTAATCTATCATGTTTAAATTCTATAAATAATATCATCATATATTTTATATGAGACTAACTAACCGCTTATATTGCATAATTTAGTTCTTAGAGCTAATTTAGACCTCATCTAGCAAAATATAACCCATACATGCTTCGTAGCCAAGAAAAAAGAGTCTCCAAAGTAGTGCAGTTGCAGTTAATGCTATTTTTCTTGCCGTTTTTCTTGGCACCTACCATGTGCTAGGTTACCGAACCCAATAATTTCTCCGGAGATATTAATTGTGCTGAAATCCAAGGAATGAATGCAATAGATGAGACTAATTTCCCACCATCTCTATTACATGACTAAAACTAGCCAAAACATCAAAGATGACAAGATTAACTCACATATTGATAGGCCTATAATGTACAAGGGATCATTTACTGACAATGAGCTATTGAGCTAGCACACACCACTCGAACAATTGCTGAACCAAATATCTGTAGATTATTAAAGCAATCCTTGGAAGGATACTGCGCTCTCTTGCCTGTGATATACTTGACAGAGGAAAAGGAAACGTCAAAATTTATGATAGGAAAGCCATCAGTGAGATCAATCAATACCTAAAATAATGATTCATTCGTCTGTTTTACTCCATCAGTCGCAACAATGAGCTCATCAAGGTCACCCTCTGCGCTAGGAACCTGTACTAGCAAATCATTGTCAGCCGAAAAATGGTACTTCTCTCCGACAGCTCTCAAAAGTTGGTAAACTTCAAACATTGTGGGTCTCTCCTTCGGAGCCGACAAAACACATGAGACCGCAATTTTGAGCACTTGAAGAAGCTCACTGTCATAGCCCTTCCCAATTAATGATTTATCAATGGCATCTTGAAGTAGAGAATTATTTGAGAGATAGGTAATCCATTCCACCAAGCTTCCTTTGAAGCTTTCCGGTGCATTCAGAACATGGGTAGGCCTTTCGCAAGTGACAAGTTCTAGGAGGACGACACCAAAGCTATAGACATCACCCTTTGTAGTGGCAACCAGAGTGCGACCATATTCGGGGGCTACATAACCGAGGTCCCCAAACTCACCATTGACAGAAGTGCTGAGATGGGTGTCAACCGGATTCATAAGGCGGGCAAGCCCAAAATCTGATATCTTGGGTTCATAATCATAATCTAGAAGGATACATTTGGAACTGACATTTCGATGAAGAATTCGAGGATTGCAAGTGTGGTGAAGCCAAGCCAGGCCTTTTGCTGCTCCAATGGCGATTCTTAGCCTGAGAGACCAATCCAAAAGCTTTCCATCTGTTGGATGTAGCAAATTGTACAGATTCCCCTTGGGCATATGCTTATATACTAATAACCTCTCTTTCTTAGCTATACAGAAACCTAAAAGGGGAACCAAATTGCGATTCCGGACACTGCCCAAGGTTGCCATCTCAGCTGCGAATTGGCTCTCCGAATGCTGAGAATTCTGTAGCCTCCTGACAGCAAGGAAAGAACCATCAGGGAGTTTGGCCTTGTACGAGGTGCCAGTTCTCCCAGTACCAATTATGTTATCTTTGCTGAAGTCATCAGTTGCAGCCATAAGATCACTGAGCTTCATTTTAGAAATTGAGTTCTCAAACATGGAGACCTACAGATTGAAGAATGGATCAGCATCTCAATAACGCAACAAAAAAAAAAGGAAAAGACGCAAATTGCACAGGTAATCATACCTTGACACCTTTAAGAACCTTCAAATTCCTCACCCATTTGTTCTCTGGCAAATCTCTTTCCTTCTTCTTGACAGAAACTCTGCGCAGGCAGACGAATACAATAACAGCAACAACCAAAATGGCTACTACTACACCGGCAACAGCAGCACCGATTACAACTCCAGTTTTATCCTTCTTCCCATGTCCTTTGCATGGTTGTAAAGGGACCCCGCAAAGCCCTGGGTTGTTTGCGAAGTTCGCAGATCCAATCGAGAATTTGAATGCAGGAATTGGCCCAGACAACTGATTGTCGGCAACATTGATGTTCATCAACCGGTCTAGACTAGTCAGTTGCCAGGGTACAGCACCTGTAAACTCATTGTGTTGAAGATTGATAGCATTCAAATAACTACAGTTTGACAGACTAACTGGGATTTCTCCAGTGAAATTATTGTAAGAGAGATCAATGTTGGTCACAAATGGTATCATTTTCGAGATGTCGGACCATTTAGACGGTTATTAGATAGATCCAATCCAGTCAAGCTGGTACAATTCTCTAGCCCTGGAGGAAACTCACCTTCAAGGCCAAAGTTAGAGAGCCGCAGGCTAAGGACCTTGTTTTCAGCTATATGCCAGCAGTCCACACCATTGAATCCACATATAAAACCTTCAGAGTGATTTTCGAAATTCCACGAATACTTTAAGATCCCATTAGGGTCTTTCACGGATTGCTTTATGGATTTCAAGCATTCAACATCGAGCTGGGAAGCATTATACCTGCCATTAAACAATGACCAGACAACAATTTGCAATAGAACAGCAGGCCATCTAATACCCATGAACGAAAATATGATGAGAACAACTGCTCAAACAAAGTCAGCTATGTGGAATTCTTCCAGTCAGCACATCAGATATCCATGTAGACCTACACGAGAACATGAAGAAACTTTCAGAATAACTACAAGATTCCAATTCTCAAATCATAAAAATCAGACAAGAAAGGAACCGAATATTACAATGAAAAACAGATTTCAAAGAACAGTGAAAAGTCAAAGAAAAGAAGGGGAAGTAGTGGCAACAGAAAAGGGAAACCAGAAAATGATAAAAGTAACAATTTCCACCAGAAGAAGTCAAATGAAAAGCCCGATTTTAATCTAAAAATCCAAGTTTCAAGCGGCGCAGATTCATGGAGGAAACATCATAACCCCGAAACTATAACTCCAAAGCTCATTCCCCATGAAAACAGATAATAATCCAATAGGCTTCACTCAAGAAACACAAATCAAAAAAATCGAAGCCGAGGCAATCTACTCAACGAACTTAAAACTGCAAAGAAAGCCACACAGCCAGATCAAACCTTGACCTTCGGCACTAAAAGTAAAAAAAAAAAAAGGGAAATAACGGGGAAAACAATCCTCTTCTAAGCAGCAAACAAGAAAAAATCTTCAGAGAAACATCACAAAGGCATCAATCACCAACAAGATCCAGCGAATGCAAGGACAGAAAACACCAGGTATCCTTTACTCACCGGGAAACTCCATAGATCAGCCGATCAATAGACACCAGCCCGGCTGCCGTAAAATCCTAACCCTAGAAAATCCTTTCCCGGTAGAAGGACCATCGATGTCGGTTCGAGGAAGGCAGCAGCGAGCACTGAAATCACCGGAGGGGGAACTACTGAGACCGATTCCCTGACTTCCTCTTCCGCAGCGAAAGCTCGCAGGTTTTCCACCCAGGCATTAAACTAATCAAAGGAGACGACGAATGGGAGTCAAGTCAAATAAAGGACCACGAACAACAGTAACACCCATTAAGTGACCCTTCAACAACGTTAACTCATTTCTCCCAAAAAAAAAAAAAAAAAAAAGAAAAATTTACTCATTTTTTATTAAAAAAAAATTGTTCCTTCAGTGCAAAAAAAAAATAAAATACCCACTCTGTTCTCATAAATTATAATTTAAAGTTGTAATTTAACAAATTATTTAGGAAAATATAATTTAGTTTGCTAAATAATTTAATAAATTAAAGTTTTAAATTATAATTAATTTATTTATTAATCTGGTATTAAAATTATTCAGCAGTACTCTTATACAAATGTTTGTCACTTAAACTTCATTTGGTAGAAGTTAAATAACTTATCATATTCCTCTAAAAATACATTTATAAGTATTTTATATTTATTTCATATTATATATAAATTTAAATTTATTTTATATCTTATATAAATTTTAATTTTAAAAATTAATTTTGCTTTCTTAAAAAATTTTTATTTCAAATATCATGCATACT